>KK502596.1:397507-488248 GCA_000688735.1 Glossina austeni
TAAACACAACGATGATTCTGTAACTATTAAAGACAATCACGCTGTGAGTAAAAGGTAATTATGAAAGAAAGAAAGACGAAGCTCTATTTCAAATGATAACATTTTCGGTTGTCTTTCATTTAAAGACTGCAAAAAGAGCTTATGTCTCTAATGATGACAACTGAAAAAGGCATTTCGGCATTTCCCGATGGCGAGAATATATTCAAATGGATCGGTACTATAACAGGGCCTATTAATACGGTCTATACGCAGCAAAAATATCGCTTATCTTTGGAATTTCCAAATTCTTATCCTTACGCTCCACCCGTAGTAAAATTTCTAACGCCTTGTTTCCACCCCAACATTGATCTTCAAGGCTCTATATGCTTGGATATACTAAAAGATAAATGGTCGGCTCTATACGACGTGCGCACCATACTTTTATCAGTACAGTCTTTGCTGGGCGAACCGAATATTGACAGTCCATTGAATGCAAATGCGGCTATGATGTGGGTTGATCAGACAGAGTACAAAAAGTATCTTGATGCCTTTTATGAAAAACATAGAGACACATAAATGAAAGAAGGCCACCAACTTTAACATTACAAACATTAAGGAATTATTTATGTGAAAACGTTTTATTGAGAATGAACGCCAATTCGTTGGTGATCGATCACATCTGGCACATAGTGGATTTTCAATTTTTTCTATCTTAACTTTCGGCATTTCTTTTGTTTGTCAAAATAGCTTGGGAAATAAATTATTTGAAAAAACATTTTACAGCCGGGGGTTTTTAAGAAAAAATAGTGTTCAAACAATTATGTAGTGAAGTTGCAAGAAAACTACTACTGCGATATACAAATCTTTGTCAGAGTCCTCGTATTCGTATATAAAAATTTTAACGCTGAATAAATAGAAGATAGGATTATTCTTAAACTAAATTGCATTGATTTAATTCCGACGCTGGCCAAATTACTATGGCATAGATCGCATTGAAAGCAAGCAGACCTTCATTTACGTATCCATTGTTTCGGCTTTCTTTGTCGTTGGCAACAATTTTTGAATCATGTTTTGCTACGTAATCATAGGCTTTCATGTTAAACTTTTCCTTGTTAATTTTAAATAAATCGCCATCATCGATTTGCAAAAGATTATCTGAATGCGGAGTGGCCAATAATCGTCGTATAGAGTAACATTGATTCCAAAATAAAACAGGAGTTATAAGAAGCTGAAAGAGGCAAACGTGGTAAATCCAAACATATTTTCCTCGCTAAAAAAATATAAAAATTGAAAAAATTATACTTCGTTATGGTACACATAAATAAATGTTGAACATTCTAATTTTTTTTACAAAATAATAGTGGCTGCGAAATGTATGTGGTATAAGATGACTTCTTCTTCTTATATTCTGCAAATCTACAACCGGAAATTTGCTGATTGTGTAAAAGAGGCCCAACGTGAACACAGAGTTCTTTGTTTGCGTATAGATAACAATGATATAATTATATTCTTCTTCTATGCGACAAATCAACATCAGAAAATTTGCTGAAATGTGTAAAAAAGGTCAAGTGTAAACATAGCATTAGTGAAGTTATGTTTAGTTATGGAAAATATTTATTACTATATATTTATTTTATTATTATTATTATTATTATAAATTTAGTCAGAGAATAAATTTTGAGACTAATGTCTTAAAGCACTAACATCTAAGGCTTTCGGCTTTATTAAAGAACTCTACCTCACTTGAGATTTGAACCCACGACCGTTGAGTTGCTAGCCGAGACTCTTGTCTACGCGGCCACTCAGGCGGATATATTTATTTTATTAATTTTTTGAATTTCGTAATTGAAACTATAATTCATTAATGTCTTGTTAATGCACAATGCGCATTATTCACCTACCGAGTACAATAGAACAGCGCGGAGTAAATTTCGTAGTGTAAGAGATAATGTAGTACATGAGTATAAAGTGTGATATGAAAGAATTGACAAGTGCGACAGTAAAAAAGTGAAAAAGGGAGTAGGTCCATAATGTGGCTGTGAAACGCTTATATACCTTGATGACATGATTTAAAAAAAGAAAAGATTGCGAAGAAAAATACCACATTGTGAGAATGCGAAATACCAAGAATGCTGCAGTAATGAGAACCACATATATTCAATTTGCGAAGTGTGAAATGGCGAATAAAAGTGGCCACATTAGGGTAGACAAATAGGATATGATCAACAGATTGCAAGAGCCCACATGTACATAAAAAGCAATTCACTATATTAATTTTTAATAGATGATCATTACATTTCGTGTGATTAAACATCACCCTGTTAATAAGTCCGCAATTTAATTAGCTTTATTTATTTGTGGAAATACAAAGAATAAATGACGACCATAACGTGAATTATTTCATTGCTGTTGCCAACAAAAAATTAAGTGTTTCTTGTCGATTTCCCTCAAATCTGCAGAAATCAGAGCACGGTAATTAAAATGAGATGGTCTGGAAGACGCAATTTTATCTGCAGTGGTGGTGCCAAGAATGCCCATGTGAGAATAAAAACAGAATACATCAGGTTTAAAGCTACAAAGTAAAGACCTGCTTTCTAATAAGGGTGAGTTTTACCTGAGCGAAATGATTGCAAAGCGGATAAGGCTTTTAATAGATCTGAGTCCTCTGATGATATTAAAACTCCGAATCTCTTTGCTGAATACTTCCGAAGAAATTTTTCAACTGCTAATTCCGATTCAAATGTCAACTATCCGTGTCCGTATCCGTAATCTAGCTCGGTATTGATTCCTAACTTTGTCATTTCAGAAATTAATGTTTTAGATGGTTTAAGGTCTCTAAAATATAGTTTTGCGTCTGTACCTGATGGAATTCCATCATGTATACTTAAAACATGTTCTCTCGAACTATGTGGGGTTATTTCAATAATTTTTAAGCAGTCCTTGAAATTAAGTGTTCTCCCTTTTTGTTGGAAGAGTAGTTTCCTTATTCCAATTTCACAAATGTCGAAATAGACATCACGTGGAGAACTATAGAATCATCGCTGAGCTGAGTGACTTCATTAAATTGTTTGAGCGAATTGGTACTCAGCATCTAATTTTTGCTTTTAAATCTTATATTTCTCCATTTCAGCATTTCTTTCGGAAAGGAAGATCTACCGTCACGAAACTCTTAGGGTTTATATGCCATGTTTTCAATGCCGTCAGGGATCTCTTAGGGTTTCTTTGCCACGTTTTCAACGCTTTTTCTGGTGGTTCGCGCACGGATGTTGTATACACTGATTTTAGCAAAGTGTTTGACTTAGTTAACGATAGGTTATTGATCTTCAAACTCCAGGCCTCTGGCTTTCCTTTCTAGTTAGTAAAATGGATAAGCTCGTATCTGAATAACGGAGCATTCATCACCTCGGATTAATTTCACGCAACGTCCGGCATCCCTCTAGGCAGTCGCTTTATACCCCTTTTATTTAATTTATACGTTAATGATCTCCCTTCTGTGACTAAATTTATCCATATGTGAATGTACGCTGACGGTGTTAAACTGTTTCTTTCCTCCTCCTTGGAATCGCAACCGTATCAGCCTTAAACTGACATCAATAATTTGGTTACATTGTGCTCGTTAAATTTCATGAAATGAAATCTGAAAAAATGCAAGAAGCTTTCTTTCTTAAGAAGAAAGTCATTCAATACTAAGTGTTTCATTGACTCACACAAGATGGAAAACGATGATACGTTCAGGGGTTTTATTCGACCAAAGATTATGTTTTAAGTTGCACATCTCTCGCTTCTCAAGTAAAACTATATCCGCGCTTAGTTTCATTAAGAGGTGGTCCAAAGAGCTGAAGCATCCTTACACTACAAAAAAGCTATAAATGTGCTTAGTTAGACCAATACTGGAGTATGCGTTGGTTGTGTGGTTTCCCTCCAGTCGAAAGGAAATCCTTCCCGTTTGCCCTTAGGAATTTGGGTTGTGATCCGATTGTCTCTTTTCCTTCTTATGACAATAGGTTGATTACCGTCACTTGAGAAACGAAGACTTATTCCTGGCTTTTCCATCTTAATTAAGTTAATAAATGGATCTATCGATTTGCTCATATTACTTGGTGAGATAAGCTTTAATATCCCTAATCGCTTTTCTTCTACGCACTTTATTTTCATTAAGCTTAGTCAGTGTAAATAAAATTATGAGCTATTTAATCCGTTCGGAGTCGTTTACAGGGACCTACATGATGTCTATCACTTAATCTCAACATCGGTCTCTTTAAAGTCTACCAAACAACTGTATTTAATACGCGCGCTTTGCTTATGTCGTATTTTTGTTGTTTACTGTTATTGGTTGCCAAGCTTTTGCATGTTTGGCAATAGCTTACCTGCACCTTACCTGCACCTGCAACTTAGTTCTGTTGTGGGTGTGCCTCTGTGCTAGTTGTGTGCATGCTTGTTTTCTTCTTCTTTTTTTCCTATTTATTTACACATTAATTATTATTATTATTATTATTATTATTATTTTTTCCTTATTTCTCCTTATATACTTTACACTAATTTTTGATATTAATTAGTATAAGATTTACTTGTAAGAGTCAATTGAATTCGACTGTAAATTTGTTTTTTGTTGACTTTCGTGTGTAAGCAAACTAAAAAAAATAAATAAACATAACATTTGCCATCTGTTCCAAGCTTAGTGTGTGATTAGATTTCATGCCACCAAGAGCCAGACGAAGGCATTTCTATTGAATTCTGCATAGTTCCAGAAGGTCTTTATTTGAAATGTCCAATAAGAGCAGGCGTATTTTAATTTTGGGCTGACTAATCCGAGATACAGTTTAATCGTACAAAAAGAGTCGAAGCTCCAAGAAATACCACAAGTGGATCTTAGCATATTAATGAGTTGAAAACATTGTTTGGCAATTTCGTCATTATAAGCAAATTTCAATATAGCAAACGCCGTTACATAACTTTTAAATCTGGTTGCCACATACTTGCAGTATTTAAACAACTATGTTTGGCGATGTATAATTCTGTGCCAGTTCAAACCCTTTTGAATAGCTAAAAAAAAAGAATTAATGTCATCACAATGCAAACAATATAACACTAAGGGAACGTTAAAGCACATCACACAATGATTGCGTTATACGTTGTGCGCCACCCATAGCGCACAAAATTTTGATTTTTCCCAAATGACGAATTTCCTAGTGCATATTCGCGGCGCCTCATGCAGCTGCCGGCCGACGATAAAGATTAGCAGAAAAACGGACAGGGAAAAACCCAAGTGCACATGCCCGGCGCATCATACAGCTGCCGGCCGAGGAAACCGATTAGCAGAAAAGCAGGTTAACGGATTAAAAATGAAGTCATGAAGTTAGGTGATTGTAACATGCTTGTAAAACTGTATATAAGTAGACTATTTGCGGAAGGCAGTTTAGTCATACGAGAACATTGAGTCGCACGAGAACATTTGAGTTGAAAAAGAATACTAAAGTTGAGAAGTCGAGAGTATTGCCAAAATAAAATGTAAATAATCCTAGCCTTAAAGAATAGATTGTAAATAACGAAGCTTGGACTTAAAAGAATTCTGAAGTACATTTCTCTTAAAAATAATATCCACGGTCTAGTGATGCGGACCGTATCATAGAAAAGCGGAAATTTGTAACAATACATTTTCAATTATAATGAAAAACATAGAGTAAAGTATTCTTTTATAGCGTAAAAGTTACACAAATTCCCTAGGTCTTCGTAGGAGTTCACGTCATGCACACTTTTGGAAATAAGCATCACTGTCTTTGTCTTTAAAAATTTTTGTTAACCACATCAGTAAATTTTAACCTTTAAGCAAAATTTCTCCCGCTTTGCGTTAGAATTGGTTGTATTGGTTGGCTGCATTTGTAGAAGAAACCAATTGCCAATTGAAAATAAAATAAATTCCGAACAAAAGCCAAAGCTTATAATTGATTGGGTATCATCAATCTTTCCATATACCATCATAAAGCGCAATCATTTATGAGGCGCAAAGGATTAACATACAATAAAAACAGTCCACTGGATATATCAGTCTTATCGCCAAAAGGCCTAATGCATTTTACGAAGCAAAACGTTGTTATTAAATAATCAAGTAATGTTGACGAATATATATATACATCAGGCTTATATTACATTATTTGGCAGTGCAGGAACATCGAGATTGACGGAAAAGGAATCTTGTAGGACGTAGAAAGGCCCTACGGTACCCGTCTTACTTTATCCGAAAATATGGTTTTATATATTTGCCAAGAACGTAAATTAAAACATACATATTATGTTTAAATTTTTTCAAACATTTCGCGTGTCAAAAGAGGCTTTTACACATACATTTTATATAAATACATTTTAAGAAAAATAGATATAAGTAACCCCTTGTTGTGTCTTTCATTTCCTTGTAGTATAGTAGACCTAATCCATATTTATTTTCGTACGCCCGCACAAAATGAAGAACGTTTCACAAACCGAAAAGGTAGGCATGCAACCTTTACAATTTAAATCTATATCTGCCTCTAAAGGTCAAACATATCATTGTGCATTCTGGATGCTCAAGGTATTACCTAGGTATTTATGTAACTAGATAAAAGGCCTATGGCTTTATAATTACTTAGTAAATGAATAAGAAATTAAGCGAAAATAAAAATAATATTGTAAGTATTAATTTCAAACTCATAATTCAAGGTTTTCCTAAAAACTGAAGATATGAAATTATATGAATTATGGAAATATTCTACTTCATTTCACTTTATCAAAAATTTCAAATAATTTTGTTTTCATTTATGTTTGTGTTACTTACTTATTGATTGTATTATTGTAAACAAACGAATACCAAATTTGCCCCTTATATTTCCAATATTTTTTTTGGAATAAATTTCGAATGACGAAAGCCACACATAACTCCCAGCCAAATAGCTTTCAAGATTCGAGTGTTCACATGTTTTTGTTTATATTTACATGAATTTCCTTATTTTTCTTATAAAATAATAAGGTAACGCGGCTTCTCATTTTCTTTACCACTTGGGACGAAAACGGAATATGGGATTATTGCGTCAACTCCTCAAGAAAATATGGTATGTGTACGAGCATTATGTATATAAATATCTTGTTTTTTATAGCACTGAAACAAGTGTGGACATTGAATCCTTCGTTGATACTCCAGTACATAATTACGTATTTTTTAGTTAACTAGCTCTCATTTGAAAGGCGGAATTTGAGAATCATTTGTGTGAGAGTTATGTATGACTTTCGTCATTCGAAACTTATTTTGAAAAAGTAGTGGGAAAATAAGGGGCACTCTACTTTTATTTTATATAACATATTAACACATTAAAATACGAATTTATCTGTACAGAAAATATAATGATTTAAAATGAATTGAACATTAATCATACCTTTGCATAATATAAATAAAAGCCAACCTTTTAATTTTCACAAAATATCTTAAAGTAAATTTTCAAAAATTAAATTTTTTTTTTGGTTCATTTGTTTGTAAGTAAACAATTTTGGTTAGGATTTATTCTACTTTTAATTTACAGCTGGTTTATTTTACAAATGCAGCTCTGAACAACCAATTCTAACGAAAAACGTGAACAATTTTGCTTACGCCTGATTTGACAGTTCTCGCGCCTCTTGGGAATACATGTGGCAAAAAAGGTCGTAATTTGAAAATGAAACAAAGTCAATCGCCTTTATTGCTTATGTTATACCTTATAAGATAATGTGGAATACAAACTACAGTTTTAAATCGTAAAGCATAAAAAAGATTCAAATTAGTGCAAAATAAACATAGATTATATCTAATTATCATTTCTAAATTTAAAATAAATTGTCTTTATTTCTTCTTGTTGGTTCTTCATTTTGTTGTATTTTTGCGTATATATGTAGAGTATATGATTTGTATATTATAAAATTTTGTAAAAAGTCTGGAAAGTTGGAGACTCTTCCCTAAAATAGGGAAAAGCTATAATAAGCCAAGCAAGGATAAGCAAAACAATGATAAAATTGCCTTCTGGCGGAATTTGCCATTATATGGTTTTGTATTAAATTATTAAAGCTTTGTGATGGTGGATTTATTTTTCAATTTATTTTTTTACAGAAAAACATTATTCTTTAGAAATCAGAATCTGTTCCTCCTGTACGAGTAAACCTTAATTCTGCTAGTTTTATAGCTTCCGAATTTTCTCTTCTTTGTTATTTACAAAACGTACCAACTGATGCGCAGGTCAACGTCACATAATATTGTTTTCGTGTGTTAACGGCCTTTCACTTAAGGCCGTTCTCGGTCTTCTTTAAGAAATTTCTCCTCTGCTCAGTATTTCTTGTTCATCTATTCTCAGATGAGATTACGCTGCAGCATGTCTAATAAGATGCATGTTTGTTTGTTTTGGTACTATCCAACGTAGTGTAGACCCTTCATGTTCATGATGTTAATGTGATGTGGCTTGCTGAACACAACTTGTACTTCTATTAATTTTGTAAAATATTAGCCCCATGGTGGTATGATAGTTATTGAATGAATATTTTTGAGCTCTATCTTTGGTTACGGTGATGGTGCCAATGTGTTGCGTTGTTTTACAGAAATGTGGGACGGAAGGAACAATGTATTTGCGGTTTTGGAACTTAAACCTAAGTGCTTAACTATACTACAATTTAATTAATACTTCTTTAAAGGTAGATATTTCAAATAATTCTGATACATTAAAATGTACGGAACGCTTACTATTTACTATAGTTACTGACAGTATGAAATTCTGCACTTCAATTAGGACCATTCAACATTTAAAGAAAAAAAAAACACAGCGGGAGTGGGATTGTTCACTTTTATGCTTATCACAATTGCATTTGTAACATACATTGATTCCCTTATCTGATATTTATTACAACTTGTTTTTTATTTGAATTTGGAAGTAAATAATTTACATTTCATTTGTACTAATTTAAATTTTGTTTAGAAAAAACTGTTGTTTATAAAAAACAAGGGCGATTTAATTGCATATTTATTATACATTTTTCAAACTAAAACATTTAAATAATTCTTTTACTTTGTTCAACTGCGACAGAGAAGTCCACGTCTGGGCTCCTGCTATTAAATTTATTTTCTTGATTTTTTTATATATTAATCAATCAAAAATTTAATTTGCTTTTACATGAATTTTTTTACCGTCATTTTCCATATATTTGTTCTTTACATTTGCTTTGATATGTTTATTTTTGGTACTAAAATCATGTGTTATTATTTACATTTTTATATAATATGATGTGGTAACGCAGCTTTCCATTGCGTTACCACATAGGACTTTTTAAACCGAATATATGAATAGTATGCCGTTATGTCAGCCCACTTATTCGGCGCTTTAAAATCCCTCAAGGAGAGCATAGCTTCGTAGAATTCCCAATTGATGATTTCAGGAGAGGCGATACTGTCTGAAACTTGGTTCCTATTGTAATCCCTGATGAAGCGGTCTTTCAGCGACCTCCACTTTACTTTGCATTTTTAATTAAAAAATACAGAATTTAGGCTTATTTGCAATTTTTTTTTATTACACTTACTGGACATGTCCACTTCTTTCAATATAGCCTCCAGCCTTTTTCTCTTATCACTTCATTCTGAAAGGCTAGGAGGCGTTTGCCGTATACTTCTCGCCTTTTGTATCCTGTGTAACAACTCTTCTCTCACTTTTTTAAACTAATTAACGTCTACATTTATGTATTTCGACTTTTATGTATTTCAATTTATTTAGCTTAGTTTAAATTATCCTTCTTTGGAATGGTGTTCAATTAATAAAAATGCAAATAGCTATTTTAGTTTTATTTAAATTTTTCTTCCATCTGTTTGTTTTTTACAGCAACAATAAAAATGCAAATAAACATTTTAAAATCTAAAGCGATATGATTTTGGTTTGTTTGTGTAAATACGTTGCTGCTTTCGCTGTCAAAAACGACGCACTCCGAAATTTTAACATTTTCCCAAAAATTTGCGTTCACGAAAAATTCCAAAATTTTTCAAATTCTTTTTTTTACTAAAGAAACTTAAACACACACACGACCTGTCAAAATAAAGTTGATTAGGTGTTTTTAAATGTAGATGAAGCGTTGCGTTGTGCGTAAAAGCTAATTTTTTGGAAACTTTTAAAATTCTTTTGCCCGTGGCTTCTGAAAGTGGTTATTTACATTTACTAAGAAAATTTTGTTGTAAAAGGGTATTTAAATTTTAAAATAATATATCTTCCTTTTCTTTCCTTTCATTTTTTTAATTTTAGCTTCTTCATTAATCTTTAAGTGAAAGAATGTTAACCATATGATATTTCTTTAGCAACGCCCGTAACATATGTGTTCTGAATGCAGAATAATTGTGTTTACTTTAAACTGGATATACACAATCAATTTTAGTTTGACAATCCGTGCGCCACGCATAACGTAAAATGCGGTCCTGGGCGAAGTGTTTATTTAGCGAAAAAATAAATTAGAGAAATTTAGGAATTATTGTAAATACAGTTAAAATTTACAAACATTGCCTACAAAAAGTCGAGTCTGAAAATACATCAATTTTTTTATATTTTTTTTAAGGTATCGAAAGTCTCTACGATATTATGCAGTGCTAAAGCCAACCGTTAGCTTAAAGAACTCTAATATTATATATAATAAAAATATTGCTCCTATTAACGTAACTTAATGCAAATGGTTTACATGTGCGTAGTGCTTACCACATTGGTAAGTGTTACTTGTATGCTAGGTGATAATTTTGTGGATATTACACAACATCCGTTGTTAAGAGCCTTGGTCGACAACGCTACGCATGCAGCCATTGGTGCTTTATCAGGTGTTGCATTTGCCGTACAATTTTATGAAAAGACTACATATTTCTTTGGCTGGTTACTGATGTTTACATGCTTCGCTTGCTCTTCCCTAATAGATGTGGACCATTTTATTGCAGCACGTAGCTGGAACTTAGAGGTAATTATTAAATTAGTTATTATTTTCAGAAATCAAAAAAATAAATTATTTGGTCATGGCTTTTTATAGGATGCAGCTAATTTGACCTGCCGGCCTTTTTTACATTGCTCCACAATTATATTATTTTTACTATTTATCTATTTATGTGTGTCTTGTTTGAATTATATGAGATGCAGTTTATTGTTGGGTGCTACATTATGTGCCTTTGTAACACATCATACACGTGACGCCGTTAGACGTGGATTTTGGTTTTGTCCTTTCGGTCATACCAATCGTATATCAAATTTAACCTACATTTTAACAACAATTATAACACCGTATGCAATAAGTTGGCTGCACGGTTTATGTCGCAACCTGATTGTACAGCAATTTGTGGGTCATTTCATTAAATTGAATGACAGCCATCTTAAAGACAACCACGGTTACCGTTACATGCAAGTGTAAGTACTTACTTGCTTTTGAATAACTGTGACCTAATGAAATTTTCAGCTTTAAACGATGCAATTATGTATTTATTGTAACAGTAACGCAACTTAGTAGATTTATATATAATATGTATAGGCATTCGGAAGCATTGCGATTCTGTAGTTGTAGTCAGTTTTTTCGTTAACATCTAAGTCAAGTATGTGTCTATATTTAACCATTTTCTATCCCAAATGCACACCATTTTAATCGTTAATCTAATTAAAAATGAAAATGTTTAAGGGTACATATAAAAGACAGAAAACTAATTTACATACTTTATAAACGGTTTTTAACAGATTCCATAGAATTATGCTTACAAATGTGATATGTAGCCAAATATTAGAGAACAAAAAGTAATCATTTTAAATTACAATAGAATGATTTTAATATTATATAATATATCTAGAACTATGTATATTTTTTTCTAATAAAAAGGAAATTATAATAAATTCAATAACGTATTCAAATCAAATTTGTTATTATTTACATACAATTGCGGATCTTTAATTTTATATATATCTCTTGCAATAAATAAATAAATTTCTCGTCAGAAAGCTGTGAATAAGGAAATTAATTTAGATACATTTTTCGTTTGTCTGCCCTTCGTCGGTCTATTGAAATCATGGTTAGAGTATCAAAACTTTATGTAAGGGAACGAATTTGGCCTAAAATTTTTTTTATCATATTCATCAGATTATGTTAAAAAATGAGTAATTATGATCGTAGGTCTGCTGGATTGTCAATAAACTGATAAATTTGCTTCCTATTCTTTTAACGTATTGTGGCAGGAAGTTTATCACAGGAATTTTCGACATTTGGATGCCGAAAAGGGTGACAATTTAAAATTACAAATTAAGCTTTGTCTACACAAAAAAGTAGAAAATATGTTGATTTATTTACTTAGCTAGAAGTAGAAATTATGATCCAATGAAGAATATCTCACAACTATACAATATGTGAAATATAAGTAAGATGATAACATGAGAGTAATGTAATACACAACCTTCCAGATGAATGACGTGTGAAATATGAGTAAATGTAATAGATAACCTCCAGATAGAGAATCATGTACTTAAGGAACTAAATAAATAATACGTGGTTATGTTTAAAAATTGAATGGAATAATAGTGATAGTAAGTATAATTGTAGTAAGGGAAACCTCAATACAGGGTAATTAATTTAGTAAACTATCAGACAAAATGAAAGTAAGACAAGATGCTAGCGGTGTACTTGTAGGGCAGCAGTCGTAGCAACGTTAATACAATCCAATGATGGATGAAACCAATAAAGATTATTATTATACATCGTACAAAGCAGACGGAATTGTACTCTGTATGGCAATGGGATAAATAAATCCGATTGCGGTCTCTCGTAAACCAGGTACATCAAATGAGATTCCCTCACGTAGGATCGTGGAAAATGTTATACATTTATATGTTCCAATATTGGTCGGAGAAGGGCAGTATATAATAGTTTAGTAATATAAAGGCCATAGGATCCTTTTTGATCATCTCCTTACAAAGATTAGACACGGGCTTTATCGATGGACGGTTCAATATGTAAACTGGATTTAAGTCTATCATGCTATTAAATGGTAACGTGACACAAAAGTAAATAGGATTTTTTTTGCCTAGGCATTATATTTTTGCTATTGTCGATATGTGAATTGAAACGAGTATTTACAGCTGAGATATGAGTCATGGCATTTTAGTTGGTACGTCCTATTAAAATCTGTAAAGATGAAACAGCAAAACTATGGAACTTTCAATATATTCACGAAGTTGTGTTTTCTTCACTACTTGGAATATACTTTTTGTCTAACACCTAGTTGGTCGCAATAATGCAGGCAAGTACAACGTAGCGATGTAAACTCAAAAAAATATCATGGTTAATTTTATAATTCATATACTGTTAAAAGAACAAAAATTAAGAAAAAGAAGACAGCACAGCGAACATGGTCATACAGAATATCACGATTCGTTTTATTTATTAACTTTCGGCATACGGAATTATTGTGTAGATACTTGGTTTCGCGGTTTTACTCCATTTAATCGTTCTCGCTCACAGCTGAGCAAAATAAAGGAACGGTCAAGTTCAAGGTTATTTATTCGAATTTAATTTGAACCAAGGTAAGTTACACACAAAGTACTATAATTCATTACATGATTTTCTTAATGTAATTCTTAGGTTTCTAAGAATATAACAAGTTTTGTTGGAGAAGGAAATGTCAAAAAGAGGGTTTCTTTTATGTGTTTATACTTAAATCTATCGCTATGTACGTAGTTTAAAATTATGCTTACATCTAAAATTTAATATCTACACAAATTGACGTTTACTTACATATTGTTATTGTGCAGTGTTATACACTAAGCTCATTAGATCATATATATCTTCAATTCTGTGAAAAGTACAACTTATGTTTACGTTGTTTTCGGATTATCATTTTTTAGTAAAAAGAGTTTTTAAGTAAAAAAAGTCGACACTTGAATAAGATTGCCTCTATAGTTGGTTTATGGTAATGCTCTTATAAAAGAATGTTTTTAAAAAAGTGTAACTACGAGGAATGTGTGTCTATTCTGTTGATGTTGGAAGCTTGATATATTTGTCTCAAGATGGTGTTCTAAATGAGCTATCTGCAATTTTGTAGAAATTGTAGAATTGTTTGAAATTGTATTCTTCAGCGCTCTTAGTCCCTCAATTTGGTGGGAAGAAACTTCTGACCAAGCCGGGAAAGCATAGCTCAGGAGCATACTGACTGGTGTTTCTCTATAGATTTTTACGTTTTCCTTTTATGGCAATCGTAGAGCATTTGTCAATGTTGAGGCTGAGTTTCTAGTGCTGACAAAATTTTGAGGTTCTTATTAAAGACTTATTTAAGATTTGGTTGGCTTTTGTCGCTTTTACATGAGAAGCAGCTACCGAACCGTCATCACCATAAGTAAATATTTTGACGCGTTTTGAAGAAGATGGAAAATCACTAAAGAATGTGTTGCATGGTCCATGGCATTGCACGGCATTGTGCATTTTCGCAGGTGGAGCTGATTTTAATATAGAAAGTTGCCTCATTAAAATACACCTGAATAAAGAAACACCGTTGTCTGCTGTTGTCTGCAGTTTTTACGGTATTTTGTTTTGCCAGGCTGTATCAAAGGCTCTGGCAATGTCTAAACTAACTGCAAACGAGGCCCTGCGGTCATTTAAAATCGCTATAACTAAATTATGGAAAGTTACGGGCACTTGAGTTGTAGAACGTGAATTTTATATCGATGGATTTGTTGTAATATAAAGCATTCAAAGAGTTTACCAACAAGTGTAAATTTACTTGCTTCCACTCAGATTCAGGCTTCAGCGTGGGAAAAACGATCGCTTTATTACAAGGTAATGGGTGGTATCTTAGGTTGATACAATGGTTGAAGATAGCGGTAATGTATGTCCAAGCTGGAGCTGTAGCAATCTATGTCCAAGCTGGAGCTGTAGTTTTTTTAAGCACAAAGTTAGGAATTCCATCTGGGCCAGTAGAGAGTTGATGTTTAGAAAGATGCACTCGAAATCCCTACTCATGTAGGCCAATGTTTAAATGCAGAGCGAACAAAGATCGCGTCTAATCTTCTTTCTTTTGAAATTTTTTTGACTCTTCTTCAAAGTTTGCAACTAGTTGCAAACAGAATAGAAAGTTTTTACGTGAATATTTTTATACTTTTTATCAAGAGTTTGAAAAGCTCAATTGCGTTACTTGCAGCATCTATATTAGGCTTAATTTCGGATTTGAAGCAATCTGAAAAGGAAATTCCCTTCACTATATTGGCTATCAGAAATATATAATTTCTTATTTAATAGGGATTGTTTCTTGCTGAATTTATACTCCCGGCGAGAACAGCCGAGGAGTTTAGAAATACACTAAGAACACTCGCTCGTTCAACCGACGACAGAATCATACTCAACTCTCCGTCTTGGATTATTGAATTAAATGCAATCATATATGAACCTAATATGACCACCTAGTGTACGGAAAGCAATTGACTAAAACTATTTCGTAGATTTCAATATTACTGTTCGTATAATGCGCAAATTTGGTTTCGCGAGAATCGCGTAGTACCAGGTAATCTTGAAAAAGTATTTTTAAAGAATAAGAAATAATAGTTTCAGCTTTAGTCTGAAAGTGGTTCATTTCTTGATTGATTGTTTTATTATTTAAAAGCTTCTTATATAGTAAAAATAAAGTTAACAAACTGCTGGCGGTAGCGTTAAATGAAAATAATGTATATTATTGCAATATATGCAATAAATGCTTACACTAGTATTATTAATGTAATTTAAATGAACGCTTATGCTGTATATATATCCTTTATAAATAAAATGGAAATAATGTAGGAGATATATAGAATTAAAGTGGAGCGATAGCACTATAACTATGTGCATGTCTCTTTGCATATCACCGCATAGCAATTGCACATAATATCTTCATATGGCGATCCTGCCACATCTTTCGCTGGAATCCTTTTCTGTGCTATTTTTCCCAGAACTCCTATATTAATGAAGAAAACAACCCCAAAAAAACGAACTATAGAAGTATATATAAAACGCCTAGAAACAAAGAACGAAAATCACCTCTTTGCCTGCCTCTTTGCAACCACCTTAGATTCTTTACAGCCCCAATATTTGTCAATTTGTGCATTGCACTGGCTCCGTCTGCATACGTTTTTCAAAATGAATTATGCAGTTTAGAGTGTATTTAATTTTACAATATTGTTGTTTATTGGATTTCCTATCTTGTTTTTCGAGCTTGCAATGATCCTCGAATATGGAGACAAATATATTTGTCGTATTTTTGTGAACTAACTTTAACGAAAAGTTACCGCCGCTGCGGATTTTCCAAATGTATTTTATCATTTCGTGTCTTCCGGATCTTTTCTACGTTATAACCAAGTTGTTCGAGGTTACTATCACTTTTGACTTTTTTCAGTATGTCGTTCTAGATTATGTCTCCAGCTTTCCAGATAATGATTGCCTCCGTCTTATGCGGCCGTTTAAATTTAGCTTTACGTTACGTTATTTTGGCAATTAAAAGAATGCTAGTCTTGGCGGAAACAGTCGAGCAGCTCAGGTTAGGGAAATGAATGCACACTCTACACTACTGTGGATTTATACGGAATCGTCTGTCCCACTATCCACATAAAACATTAAACCTCATTGCAATAATTAATTTCATAATTGGAAGGTTTTTAGCCGCCTCTATATATATAAAACATTAGGATCCGAAAGAAGAGAAAGATGTGGTGTTACGATGAATTCGTGTTACAATAAACACTTAACTACGCATAGTAGGAAGCAAAAATAATCTTGCCACTAGGTTGAAATATAAATACATTTTTTAAATTGCCAGTTTGCGTACAGATATAGTTAGCTTTCTATTATTCTATTCTATTTATAATACAATTAATTCTTAATAATGTTCGTATAATTTTACACATGCATGTCGTCGTTTTAATTATTATTAATAAGTCTATTTCAGGAAAGCCAACGTTTACAAAGGTATAAATTCAAAATTCCTTCTGTTTATTTTCTTTTTTTAACGATATCCTACTGCAAATGGCATAAACCGATTTACAGTAAAAATGGTTTTATACTAAAAATATATCTAAATTGATTACAATTTACTAAGAATGTTGAACAGATTTTAATGAAAACGTCTAAATTGCCTAATAATATTAAAAAAGTGGGCTAACAACTTCTCAAAAAAGTAATACAATCATTTTCCCGAAACGTATTTATTTTTCGAAACGCAGATTATCTCACGTCATTTTTCATTGGTGAATAAAATGAAATGTTGAGGAAATCAATTTATCTATAAGATAGGCTAAAATAGTTTTCATGACGATTGTGTTTAATATTAATGATAATTTTTTTTATTTGATGCTAGAGGATGTGCGGAACAAGATAAGCTTTCAGAAACTTTAAACTACCCTTGTTTAAATATTATTGAGCGAATTTCACATCGAAATTTCGGACTTAGCAGGAGTGTACTGGTGTCTTCGACTGTTCTAAAATGTTCTAAAATCTTTTATTGCCCATTCTTCAACCTTTATTATTCAAATTAAAAGAAGAAACTACTGCAGATTGTCCATTTTTAAAGCAAAGATTTGAGTAATTTTATAGCACGAAGTGGAAGCATTTATATTTTTAGTTCAACTATTTCAAGTTTTTAAATATTAGTGCATTCTAATAAATTTCGCGGCTACTATCCCGAGGCTCAACAGCACAACTTTGCTAGGCTTATGCGTAAGGTAAGTAGACATTTTTTATATAACATGCTGACCAAGACCTACAAGATATTCCAGAATAACCTAAAACTCCCACTATAGGGATATACAAATGAACTGTGTTATTATAAACATTGACGAAATATGATGATATACTGAAATCTGTCCTTTTATTTGTAACACCCAGAAATATACAGCAAAGGCAATATGAAGCATATATACTTTTGTCCAGCACAATACATTGTGTTTACACCTGCCTGCCCAACCTTCTGTTTATCCGTCCTCTGTGCTGAAAAGTATTCATGGCGCAAAAATTAAGATGGAAACCCGATTCGCTTCAACATGAATAGAGCCAATTTATTTCAACATATAGATATATCGTGGCTTTGTTTTGCTTTGCTTGACATTTTCCAAAAAAGTGATTTGGAATCCAATAAATTCAGTACGTTTTCGATAATTTTTTGATAAGAAATGAATACAACACTATTTCTGATCGCGTAGTCCTTTTCTTTCAATTAACGAGGCAAATCTAGTTACGTATAAGAGTACTGCAGTCCGCGTCTATTTGTTGTTTAAAATCGCAATTACGAACAATAAGGTGCATCGCATTTCCTTCATCATTGCATAACTTTAAAAACTAGTGAAATTGGTCCACAGACCCGCTTACCATTACTACAATTGCTTTCAGTTAAGAACTTTCAATTGAGTTTTAAATACAATTATTCCTAGAAAAGTTATGGCTTCAGTCCACGCGATTATGAATACGATTGGAAACATGTACGATCTGATGTATGTGCAAGCGAACGCTCTTTCGCTCGTCTGTAGATTTGTCTCATATATGCACGCACACGCATACGCACATTCACTTTAAGCACTGTGAGAACGATACCACAACCTAAACAATCCACAGAAGAGATTGGTGATGCTTGATCCTACAAGTTTTGTTCATGCTTTGTAGACGTTCTTGTCGGCCTATTCTCTGACTCTATCAATTGTTGTAAACGCTTGTTTTCAGTTGTGCGTTACTCTTAATTCGCCGCAGGCCAAACAAACGCTCAAAATGATCAAAACATTAACTTTTTATTTGTCATATTAACGTGGTTCTGAACGCAACCTAAAATAAAATAAGAAAAAAAAAGAAAAATTAAATACATATACACCTCACAAACTATAATAACACATAAACATATAGATGCCTTTGTGCAATAAATAATGAAATAATGATATTTATATATATATATATATATATACGATTTGATATACGATTATAAAAAAGGCAAACAAAACAAGTGCAAGTGAATAAGACAATGAAAAATTTAAATAAAATATTTAACGGTTATTCCTTATTGCCTTCAATAAATAATATTTAGTGAAAGTATAATAAATAAATAATAAAAAATAGATATTCGAAAAACAATCATTAATAATTAATATGTTATAAGTGGAAGCGGATGATTAATAACGTGAACGGAAATGTGTTAATGAACAAAAAAATAATTCTTTTTGGTTTATTTGGAGCCATTTGAGGATCAGAAAAGTTTTATAGAAATTAGTTATTTTGGTTTATATAAACGTGTATGCATATGTATGCCTACGTCCACACAACTTCTGAATTTATTATCAAAGTGTAAGTTTGTATCCATTGCTTGAATGAGCCGGATGATAGCTTTACGCCAAAAGTTAATGGTAAAGAATTATTTAACATAGTAATGATTTCATTAAGGAGCATTTCCCGAAAAATCTTCCTATATTCTATCAACTAATCTTTGGTTTGAACAAATAGGAAATATTAATTAAAAAGTTTTTATACTTACCTGGCCGGCTTCCTGAGAAAACAACTGCAAAGGACATTTGTTTGTAATATCCATGAAACAGATTGGGGACAAGGAAATTCGAGAATTATTTTTGAACAAGGTACACTCAAAGCGAATTTACGTTAGTTTTATTACTTATTAATTTTTTACATATTACAATTTTATTCTCTTTGCTATATCATATTGCATGCATTCAAAGTCCAACCGGAGTTGTATCCGTATTTTTTGTTATCGTGGCAACAAACGCGTATCGACGCGTATGTTAAAAAATCGTCTCGTTATAAACAATCTAAAATTTTAAACTATGATCAGTTTCCATCCATTCAAGATATTATCTTAATTCGCATATTAATATTTAGAGCGCATATAACCGATTTAACGCTCTGTGCTTATCCAGACATATATTCTTCAAGTCAAAAAAAACAATGAGGAGAATTTTCAAGAAGCGGAATGAACTCGTAGTAATGAATGCTTTTAACCTATTTTTATTTTCGTTCTCTTTAGAGCGGTTTGCTTTGTTTATTATTTGTTCTTATGAAGCAAAATTTGATCGCTGTACGAAAAATAATAATAACAAATTTGTTTTAAGAAGTTCAATGATTTTCTTTGTTTTGTTTGACGATAAGAGCACTCATGCAAATGTTTGTTATTGACAATCGATTCTGGTTATGATGTCAGTTTTTTCGCAAGTTTAATTTAAAACCAGTTAGATGATAACTATTTAAATAGTATTTAAATATTCACTCCTTATATAGTGCAACACATAGAAGAGATAAGATTAACAAGAAGTCTTTAAAATCTCTCTGCGCACGAAAATATGCCAGCATTTAATTTGGTTTGTTTGTCCGGCCCTTTCATCCCTCTATTCGTCTACCACTTGTTCGTTACTTTGGTGACTTATCCCCCAATATTTAGACATCCTTGTGTTTATCGGTTAGGTTAGCTTTAACAAATACAGCCAAATAGATCACAGCTGATCATTTCCGAAAATATAAGCCCTAGATATTTCTTTAGTTTTCCAAAATTTTTCTAAAAGTACAAAGTGCAAATACAATATTGGATCCCGACCCATCATTATATACCCTAAACGAATCTGCAGTTATTCATCGAAAGTGATTGAAAAAGTTGTCCAATCCGACCCATTTTCAATAGCGTTCTTCCTTGGGCCAAAAGCCGTCAGCTTACCATATTTCATCAAAATATCATACACATCCGTATTGCTTCGTTTACTTGTTTTTACAATCTTTAAAATAAGAAAAAGCACATTTTAACAAAACTAATAACCGACAAAATTAAGCTCTGTGAATATTTTTCAAATACAAGAACGGTACCGACATTATTTTCGTTAACGAAAACTTCACAAATATGAAAAATCATTTTTCAGTCGGTCTTGAACGCTCACCTCTAATTCAGACAGTTTTTAGGATTAATATTTATTTTTTATAATTACTGAAAACTTCAGAAATTGTAATTTAGTCTAACGATAAAAAAACGATTAAATGAATAAAAAAAAAAAATTAAAAGGAAGGTTTCTAACCACCTATTGAATGTTACAAAAAGAATGATGAACTGACATAAGAGATGATATATCGCAATAGTGGTTGAAGATAACTAAAAAGAACCAATAAAGGGAAAAAACAGTTTAGAGAGAATCGTCATTAGATAAACGAAATTATTTTGATACTGTGCTGCCAGTTTTTTAGAAACATTTTATCTTAATGTTTAGAAAATTCAAAAAATTTTTAAATTGGGGATTCTAACAGGATTTTGTGAAAATCGCTAAAAGTGGTTAATTGGTTAAAATAACGGGCCACTTTGGCCACTATGACTTTTTGTAATTTCAATTAAGTTTATTAAAAACGCTCAAGGTTCGCATGGAATCATTCTGACAACAACAAGTTTGTACTAGCGATTACCAAAAGTAAAATTTGAGCGTCTCTTTAGTGATATACACGACTTTAGATTCGTCATGCACCACTTTCTTTGTTGCTAATAATTGCACTTGTATTTAAAAAATTAAAGCGTTTGCATTTTAGTCTTTTAAAAATATTTTTGTAACTGAAATTCTATTTGAATATCAATCAAAAATATCAATGTAACCAAAAACATCTCAGGTTTACCTTTCTATAATATATATATTATTCAGAATTTACCCGTAATGCAAAAAGTATTCCCAAAATTTGTAGTAAATTTTAACAAAACATTGAAAGAAAATGTGTATATTTAAATTACATTTTGTTTGCTTACATTACTTTGTATGGTTCGATTAAATGTAATAAAAGTAATAAAAGTATTTATTTTTGCTACCGGCGTTGTGTAAAATTGTAGAATCTTTGTAGCGCGGAAAAACCGAATAGGAGCGTCTATTTATCTGTAATATTGTACATGGGTACGACTAAATTGGTTAATATACGATTCGGTTTAGTCACATCTATCCGTCTTTCCAGCAATTGAAAGTGACGTAAAAAATTTATCCGTAATTGAAAATTTGATAATGGTTATAAATGGGCCAACATGTAATCCCACCGTTGATGGGTTGCAACAAAACATATTAGATCTTCTTCTTAGTTCGCAGTTACGATCCTTGCATATCCTTGTTGTTCAGATCGCTGAACAAATTCCGAAACTCTTTTATCCGCGAAACGCGAATTTTCCAGTACGATAAGGAAAATTGGATAGAGTTCAATGTCTTCTTCAGTAAACTGCAAACTATGTTTGCTAAATAATCACGTCAATGTCGCGCAGAAGTGGTGCAAAAAATTATTAAACATGGAATGCGAACTTACATTCTTTTCAAAGCAACATCGATTAAGCTTGAAGGCGGAGGTGCAGTCGGGCCCAGCGAGGAAGTTTCTAAGGTTTGCCGTCTTAACCCAAACGACAAAACTAGTCTGCTTCGCAAATAATCTGTAAATATTTGCAATCAACTAATTCGCTGCAAAAAAGTCCCATACGATTGGCGGTAGTCTTTCAAAGTTCGTGCTCCACCAAGCAGCAGCAGCTTTTAGTCGTTTGTAAAAGCAATTGGAAATCATTCTACCGCATTGATTCCAGCTCTTCTGAATAATGGCCGAATAATATCCGACTCGATCGATAATGCTAATCTATTGACTGGAATGTTTGCTTCAAACTCGCATTTATTAGATGGCAATCTAACACTGCGCCCGTTCAAAAGAGCAAAATGCTCGAAGCCGACTTCATTCTTTTGAGTGAAGGTCGTCGAAAAGGCCAACTTCAGTACTCACAAAACTGCAGCGCTAGATGTCGTCGCGGCCGCAGTCCTAGGGAAGTGTGCTGCCACACTCGCCCTACCATTACGCAATCTTTTCAGCAAGCGAAGGAAAGGGTAGTGATTCTCCAGTCTCCGAGTTAATTGCATTTGGTGTGAACGACAACTTCACCCGATTTAATCGATTTTTCTAAATAAACGATTAGGCTAAAAGGGCACACTTTGATGTCCAAGCAAATCGCTGTTTCCTAACACATATGATGAACAATGCCTCTCCTTTGCTGGTGTCAATGTAGAAGAATTAGCATCCCTCGATGTTCTTGGCATGAGAATACAAAACGATGTGCGTTGGGCAGAATGTGTATTCGAAATGTCGGAAGGCGATGTCAAGGGCAAAGGTTTTTAAAGCAGTACAAAAAAGATATCACTGCACCCGATATTCGTCCCATTTACACAGTCCAGATAAAATCAGAGTGTAGCCCGCATTTGTGGGTGGGAGCTTTCAAATCTTACTTGAAAGCCCTCGATCGAATGTAGCGAAAGACTCAGATACTTAGTGGCGACGAGAATGTATAGAAAACTTTTGATAGCCTTGTGCATAAACGTAATGTGGGCTGTGTAGTTCTTCTATATCGATACATCCAGGACAAAAAGATTTTACGCAGCTAAGTCTAATTAAGTTCTTTAACGCGACTAAACAGCGCTCTCAGCCCCCGCGCCCCCTCGTTCGGGAATTGTGTGCATACCCTACCACACACTATCATTTTACATTGTTACGTAAGCTACTTCAGAACTTTGTGGCATAAATAAGGAAGATGTGGAGTACCTGTGTTCTGATAAAATATGAATTATAGTTCTTTGCGTCTAACAAATGCCACCTTATCACAGAGATACTGATTTCGTATATTTACGTATGAACTTAATCCTAATTCAACAATTCTGGATGACAGTTAATATATATGGTTATATTTCGCCTTGTTATACATGTACCTAGCACACCCATTTGGGGCCACCAGGAATTACTTTTAGAAGTACAACCAAGGTTATCACAAAAATTAGCAGTTCAAATGGGTGTGGGGGGGCGGGCTGGAGCACTATGGGGCATTAAACATGTTTTAAGTTAGCTATAATATGTAATTATATGCTATATGCAATTGATTTGATTACATGCATGTAATTTAGAATTCAGTTTGAAACTAAGGCTGGAAATAGTCCTGATAAATTAGACCTCAGTATTTGCCGTTACCTCAAATAAGCAAGTACACGCCAACGCACCATCCTACAATGCGATATACCAATAGCCTTGGGTTTAGATGAATTTATTAGACCAATAGACAATGTTATGGAAATTGCTATTTATTCATTAACTTGATCGCAGAATCGCCGAAATCGAAGGTTAATTCAAGTTTTCTGAATAATCGATCATGGTCAATAATATCAAAAGTTTTAGAAAGATTTATCATGACCAAAATCGTAAGCTAACCTTTTCCGTCCACTAGACGGGTATCCTGGAGAACTTTTAATACAGCGGTATGACAACTATGTTCATATTTATAGCCTCGTTACTCCACACCTAAGAGATCATTATCTTTCAGATGAAGCGTTATCTGAGCTACAGCCAGCCGTTCAAATACATTGCATAAGGCCGATAGAATGCTTCTCGAGCACACTATCTGTCTCAGGACGACGTGATTGTTCAAGGAAGATATATATGTAGCACAATCCAACTATCTAGTATAGCTAGCTGTTTCGTGGACGGCGATATTGATATTGTTTCATCGCCTCCTGGTCCTCCCTTTTAGGAAAGTCTTTTGTGTAGTGCACACTTGTCATTGTCTTGTAATAATAAACTTCTAAGGAAACAACATAACGATTATAGTATAGAAAAATTAATCATTAGTATTAATATGTGAATGTGTATTTCTTATTTCATATACAAGTGAATTACAACATTTTCTTTGAAATCGAGATTAACTGGCTTGTAAATCAAAATTTTACCATTATCTCGTTTAATAATGGCGTGATTACATAAATTCATTTTTATTTATACAAATATTTCTAATGGCTACTTGATTGATTGATAAAGTGCATACTTGTTGCTTCAAACAGACCTTCGGCTTTTCTTCCCATATGCAGCATTCATTTTGTTGATGATATTGAGCTTTGGTTGCATTTTCAAATGATAGTAATACTCTCACGACAACTTTTCTCTTAAGTACATAAAATAACCAATATTTTTGATTAATACATTTACTTATGAATTATTGTTTAATTCCATATATAATTTCACATAATTATATTATTTTTTCCATAAAAATTTGTGGCGAGAAGGGAAGAGTTTTTTATTGTTTGTAGTAGCCCATGGCCATTATATAAAGAAAAATTAATCCCACTTAAAATACTTGACTAAATGTCTAATGCGTCTAATTGCCCATTACTATGAATTGGTTTAGCGATACGGATTCGAAAATCTTCTCGCTCGGTGACACTTTGAATTTTGACATTTTTAATATACCGGCTTCTGTTTCAAGCCTTTGGAAAAACTGGCCTAAGTCGAGTTTTCCATTGGTATAAATGTCATTTATTACGAATTTGGCAATTATTTTCCTCCCGTGTTTCATACAACATTTGTCGGAGTCAAATTTTAATTGCACAAATTTTCTTACGTCATTATTACTAATGACTTCATAGACTTTGAGCTCCGTATTCGTATGTTTACTTAATTGTCGCTTTTCTGCGCAATTATCTTTCTGCCTCGTTGCGGATCTTGTTACTACTTTATAAATATTGTGGTTTATGTCCTTGAGTTCTTTGATTGTTATGCGGGATAGGGCGTCCGCTACGTGATTATCCTTCCCCTTGAGGTACTCTACGGCTTGTTCATAATACATCGGCGTGAAGGATGATTGCCCGTTGCCGGGTTCTGGGATATCAGTTTCTTGCGGGGGAAGGGTCATGTGGCTAGTGTATGTTTATTTTGAGAGGTAGCTTTAGGCATTTAGTGTCTCATTGGCCTGCTTGGAATATTTTTTTTTTAACTGCTTTTTGTGTAGCAGATGTACAGTCATTAGAAGATGAATAGCGCTTATAATTATTGCAATTATGATTAAATATTGTATAAATTTTAATTGTGTCGTGTAGTTAGTTATTTCTACATTATTAACAACATTAACGTTGGTATCATCAAATTTTGCCTGCCTAGCCCCCATAATGTAGTGAAAAAAAACTTCTTTTTATCCTTTTTCTCAATACACGGAAATAAATCTTGACGCTTCTATGTAGGAATTTTTATAAAATTCTAGTTTGTATATATATGAAAGATATTTTAAAAGCACTTAGGTGTAATAATTTAAATAATAGTTATAACATAATTAATTGTAAGGTATCTGCATCTCTGCTGGATTATACTTGCGGTTGGTGTAAAGTTGATTCCTCTTGGCTATTTTCGGCAGTTTTAACTGTCTTCGGTTCTTTCTTCAATGC
The DNA here is from genome assembly GCA_000688735.1 of Glossina austeni. Lineage (NCBI taxonomy): Eukaryota > Metazoa > Arthropoda > Insecta > Diptera > Glossinidae > Glossina > Glossina austeni. The sequence goes on from KK502596.1 coordinate 423,703, forward strand.
TGAGTTGATCAGTTGCATTTTTCTCACTTGCGCCTCTATTTTAGTTTAGGATATATATTATATTTATATATATATTTTTTTAAAGTCTTTGCAATTTTCACAATATATATATAGATTTTTTCCTCTTTTTTTTGTTTTTAGTCAGTATTGGGCACTGGTGTATTTTAGTGATATATCACATCCTTATTGCGGTTTTTTACACTTTTGCCTTTAATTAGATTTCGCAAAAAAAAGTTCTATTATGTCTATTTATGTTTAGTTTTTATTCCTTCCCTTTTTTTTTTTTTTTAAATTTCGTTTTCTTCGACAAATATACAAGCAACAATTTTTTTTTTTTTTAAATTTTCACCGGCTCCTGTCACGGTGGCCGTGTAGTGAATCGGCACAAAATTAAAGTCTTTTGTTCAAATAAAATCTTCATTCATTCGTGTAATTCTAAGTTACTTCTGACCAAACTGAGGTATGGTTAGTATCTTATAAAATAAACAATTTAATGCTAACTTAAGCAATTAATACAATTAAAGTAGAATATTACTAGAATGAGAACGTAAGTAATTAATACAATTAAAGTAGCTTATTACTAGAATTACGACTATGTTGGCTACAACTAAATTAGGCTATCTTAACTAGGTTAGGTGTCACATTATGTTGAAATGTAAACTTAGCGTAAATTCTAAATCACGGTAGAGTGCGACAGATCGATAATGCTACAGTGTTAATACATCACCTTCCGTCTGCTTTTACGTCACCGTGCGTTTTCTGTTCTCTTTTTGTCGCTACTCAGTTTGTCGATTCACGCAATTGTCTGTCCGCCAAATCCTAATCGTTAGCACTATTATACACATACCCTTCACATTTTATTTCACTTCATCAAAACCATGATTTTTTGACCACCTATCCATTATATAACCGGATAATAGAAGGAGTGAAATATATATATTGATAAAAAAGAAAATTAAATTTACCTTAAATTTGGCTCCTCTGTAAATAGTCGAGCCACAGGTTGTCGCTTGCTGGTTGACCTCTGTTGATGCCTTCGAACTTTTCATTTCATTTTGGTTATTCTTGTGTAACTGCTTATGTTTAAACTATGGAATGTAATACCATTTTAAAATTCATGATTCTTTAACATTAGAAGCACATTAGGACAATCGAAACTCCTTGTTCCAAGTTTTAATGTTACTTTTATGTAGTAAGTATATGATTTAGACCACCAAAACTTTTCCTTTGTTCACTCCTCCAGTGTTTATTTAATTCAATCACTTTTACATGTTACTTTGAGGTAGATTAGGTAAATGCTTTATTCCAATAATTTTGTTATACCCTATATTAAACGTGGTATAGGTTATATTAAGTAAGTCCGGACGTGTATAGCACCCAGGAGACTTTAAGATAGATCCATCTTTTGTTATACCGATCGATTCAGAATCATTTCTTAAATGGATCTAAGCCTATCTGCCCGTCTATGTCTATCCATGTATTTTTGTGTTCAAGCTGCAGCTCGCAATTTTTGAGATATTTTAATGAAATTTGATACACTGACGTACTTTGGCCCAAGGATGAACGCTATTAAATATGGTTTAGATCGGTCAACTTTTGCAACAATTTTCAAGAAAATTTCCGCATTCCAAACTGGTGCGAAAACTTTCGACCGGTTGAGGCAATTTTCTAAACCCGATTCCATATAACCTTTCCTACGGAAACGGAAGCTTTATTTAGTAAAAAGATCGAATTTTCAATTTTTCATGGTGAAAATTGGCTCATAATAGTAAATTGACAAAGAAATCTACGAATTTGGACCACGTAAGTCTATTTTTTGGATACTATAATGTTCTTACTTGTTTTTATTATGTTGAAGTTTTGTACATTAAACTAAATTATATCTTGTTGGATAGAAGTTTTTTTTAACACTGATTTTTTTATTCTTTTTTGTTCCAAGTTTTAATTTTGGATGGTAAGTATATGGTTTTTTGAAAAAGTTTCATTTCAGGCTTAAGTTTAAGTGTGAGTAAGTACAAATTTTGTGACTTTTTAAAATGTATAGTTTTTATGTATAAACCTATTCTTATTTTAACTTATCTTTTTCCATGTATCAACAAGCTTTCCATGTAGAAACAAGCTTCCATGTAGAAACAAGCTTCAAAAATCCTATAAAGTATAAAAATTCTTGACCGTTAACGAAAATGAAAATATCGCCTACAAATTTGCAAAAGAATTTGCATTGACCACATGCCTCTACAACAAAAACTTATATTTTGAAAATAGAAGAAATCAACTGCGCCCACTCCATATTATAGAGAATGAGAATTTTGTTCTTTTACTTTTTTTGTCTTTTTTTGAGGTAATCGGTGATGGGTATAAAATATTTGGTCCTGACTGAATTTAATTTTCTTTTTTGTTATTACTGATTTTGCAATGCTTCTTCTCGTAGTTCCCTTCAGTTTATATCTTACATTATTCTCTCTTACATTAGTCTCTGCGTAGGGATGTCGCGTAGAAATGGTTTTGCGATATAAGCTGCGCTCAATTCTTGACGAGATTGGCTAATATTTTACATGTATGTTCTATTGTGACAAGAATATCACTGGACAATACAGCAAACTTATTCTCTCTATATCCGTCTTGGAAACTTTCGGTATTGTTCTATTCCTTTGTGATTTGAGGTTGCGCTTTATTTTACTTTTGATACATCTGTCGGTACCGGTTTGCACTTTCATTGTTGTTTTGGGCGTAGCACCTTTGCTAGGCATCTTTCTATCTTTGACTGGTCTCTATGTTCAGTTAATTCCATTTTACTTGTTTGTATTAAAGTTTTTGATATTGAGTCACTTTCTTATGCTAAAAAACATTATGATTTAAGTCCACACTGTTCCTTGTTACATTTGCTTCGGTGTTGTTATTTCAATTTATTTCAGTAACATTAGTTGCGTCAATTGTTATATAGGCCGATGAAAACAAGTTTGAAACCTGTACAAATCTCAAGAATTTCATAAAATACGTCTTTACGTCCACCTAAAATGGTTAGTTCCCAATTCTGCGATTTTTTTAAGAAAGGCCCGGTTTTTTAGGAAACACCGATTTGTATAAACTAAGAGTTGAGTAAAAGTTCAGGTAAAAAGAGTCCTCTCCCCTTTTTCTCTTTGTTCCAAAGTTCAAGTACAAAAACATCGCAAAGATTTCTAAATACGTTAGAAAAATTAAAATGCATAATTATCTTCTGTTGTTGCTGAGGTTGGGGGTGGGTTGGGTTGCGTTATTTTTTAGATACATAATTGTAACACATGTTATGTTACCATTGTCGTCGTAATACAATGGGCACGTTTCCATAGAATTTTATTATACATTTAACATATTGTAACACATACATATAGAAACGAGATATCAGAAAATTTATTTCGAATTTTTTATATATAATATTATGATTTTTTTTTCTAATTGTGTTTATAAATGTATTATACAAAATTATTTCCTTGGAAAAAACTAAGTTCACCAAGTTCATTTCAAACTTAAAAAGTTTCTCTTATTTTCAGTAGGTTTGTTGTTCAAAACAAGGTTAATGCAAATTTTAATAATTAACAGCATTTCCGCAAACAAAGACATAATTTTTTATCTGTACGCTTTTACATTGTGAACGCTTTTCGTTAAGAATCTTAACAAAGATAAGAAAAGTTGAAAACCAGTTTTACTGCTTATTTTTTACTTATTGTTTTTGTTTCTTTTATAACAATTAAAGCATTATTTAAACTAAATTGTGTTGAATGACCGAATGAGTAAACAACACTAGGTTAATAACAGTAGGAGAGAAAACTTCCGTTAAAACGAATCTACTTACGAAATAATCTCTTTTATATTAAGTGCGTACTCTGGTCACCTACACAAATTTCGCAATTTTTAAATAATTTAGCAAACTTGATAAGAATAATTTTATTTTTCCTGTTGATAGTGTTATTGTTATTATCATTGTTAATTGGATTGTTTTAAAACAAGCATAAAATACGGGGCACCAATCATCAACAGTAAGAGAAAGTCCAAAGTAATCATTCAGAAAATATGAGCAATGATGACATTTGTAAGTAAACAATTTTACATTAATTTTAAAGTTTACATTACAATTTTAGATAATTTCATAACGAAATCTCTATTGTTAACCATTGTTATCCGTGTTTGTAATATTTGTCCCCTAGGTAGCTGTAATGGCTGTAGTTCACCTTACGGCCGAGACTCATCACATACATATATTTTAATCACGTCTACAAATTTCATGACTTGTAAACATGCCAAAATCGTTACAGTTTTAAAAGCAAAGAATGAACTTTGGCCGATCGCCTTTCTTCCGCACATGTCAAAAGCATGTGAATCCATAATCGCTAAACAAATGCGTCACACCTTTATACAACGTCGAAAACCGCGACACTCCATTAAAACTAAATAACGATCTAAAAAGTGTACAACGTTGAGTATTTTTCAATAGACAAATCGAATAGCCCGTTGTTGTAATTCTAAACGGTAAACAAATATAGAGAGTAAAGATTGCCAAAATGGTTTGTGTTATTTTCAATGATACTCTGACTTGACATAGTCCGATCATGGCAATGCCACGGTTGACTGTAGCTTATTGTCAGATCACTTTGACTGCAACAATTATCAACACCATTTAAAATTATCTTTTTATTGTTACCGTGCTTATTAGCCAAACCATATTTAATGCCTATAATTCTGTATTGCTGTGAGTTATTCAGGGAATGTGATGCTGCAAACCGGAGAAAATTTAGTCTATCCTTTAACAGTGTATCTACACATATGAACATAGCTATGTTTTACACTATGTTGAACGATACGTTGAAATGACTATGACTATGGAAGCGCAAAATGCTTACGGTCTCGCAGATTATCTGTTGACAGCGACCTGAATATTTAAACAAATTACAAGATTCAGTTGAGTAAAATTACACAATTGGGACATCAAACAAGAATATTGTGTCGTAAATTTTACATAAACGGTACCCGACTCTGGAGTTCTCTGCCGTCAATGCACGCAGATTTAAATCAGGATCATATAAATGTTGTAAGCAACATAGTGAATAGTTGTTCGCTTAGGTTAGATACAAAATAAAATATATGAAAAGCAAACGTTCCTAATGACGCCATTAATCTTACCATATTATTTTATTTTAATCCTATTACTTATTTATTTATGTTTATATATATATTGAAGAAAATATTAATTTAAAATGTATTTATCCACTCATTCCAAATCCAAATTCAAATCCAAATATTGAACGTCAAATAACGGTTGAGAAGATACTATTCACTAATTCACTATAACTATATATATTATAATTTATTTAAACCAAAAGAATAAATTCTAGGACTAAATGTAGAAGGCACTAGTAACTAAAACTATCAGCTCTTCCTCTTCTTTCTTTTTTGGGTAGTTTGGATGATTAGGTACCAGCTTTAATAAAATTAAATATTTTTTTGATATTAAGTGCTAAAGATGTGTGCAAGATGTCCATAGGGTTAAATGCTGCGAAAATTGATCTTCGAATATTAGGAAGGTTTTGGCATTCAAACAGTGTATGCCTAATCGCAAAATGTTGTCCACAATCCCAGATTGGATGATCTTTAATTTCTTCCCTAATATATTTTTGAAGATCAAACTTTTCTATTGTGTCGTTCATAATTAAAGGTGTGAAGGCTGCGGATTTGGCCGCTAAATCTGCTCGCTCATTTCTGACGATACCGATATGACTTGGAACCTAAAAAAATTTCAACTTTGTCTCAGTGCACGGTGATCATAGATTCTAGTTTTGTTAATAGTGTTCCAGTTGAAATTTAACGGGTTACAGACAGCTTTTATGGCCGACAAATTATCTGTGCTGATAACCGTTTTAAGTTTAGCTTTGCGAGCAAGATTTGCGGCCTGAGGAATAGCTCTAACTTCGGCTGTAATGTTGGCGCGCTTTCGTTTGCATTTCCCCTGTGATATCTATAATTGTGTAGGCAAGGGACACTCTTAGAACCTTCTGTAAAAAGATGATGTTAACCATTATCTGGCAAAAGATTAGCTTTCCCTGCGGTTAGTTCTCTGAAGACGAAATTTGGCGGACATACCTTTTTGCATGGTGAGATTGAAATGTCACAAGAGTTGACTTTTAAAGCCCGCGGCGTTGTAATCCTATATTTTTGGAAGATGTTTAGGGGAATGATTATTTCTTTTACAATATCTATATAATAGTTAATTGGGGATTAGCATTTCTTAATTCTTTAGGCAATGAGAGCATTTTCGCTGAGTGTTAAGTTGTCAGAATTGAGAATAATGATATTGTTGATCGGTGTTGTCCGGAAAGCATATGCACTAGCTCTAATTACTTGACGATAAGCTGGTCTCAAAATGTTTATATTCGATTTGCTGTTGCTGCCATATATGATAAAACCATAGTCAATTTTGCTTAAAACGAGAAGTTTGCTAGGCTTTTCCACGCAAAGCAAAGTGTGGATTTCATACTACTTTGAATGACATACTTCAATAGAAGGCATAGTGACTCCCAACAGTATTTTTTGAAAACGTGAGCCCCAAAACCTTTAGAGTTTGCACATTTTGAACTGGTAAATTATGTTTGTATTTATACAGGCGTTTTCTACAAATGAGCAACTTTTTTGATTTCTGCGTCGATATTTTTGCCTCTGAGGGCTTAGCCCAGTTTGAAATTTTTTCCCCAATAGTCTCTAAGACAGTGGTTTCAACCTTTTTGTACCGGCGCCCCCCTTTTAAAAAAAAAAATTAATGCGCCCCCCTTTAAAAAAAATTGTTGCGTCCCGTTAATTTATCTAAAAATCAAATTTCATAAATACACAACTAATATTATAATTTATTTAATAGGCTACAAAATATATATAATATATAATTAATACGCGAAAGCGAGATATTTCGATTCGAAGAAGAATATAAATTGGATGTTTTAGCATTTGTACATCAAAAATCCGCGGCGAGGATTGTGGATTACGTATACTGCTGATTCATTTTTTTCACACCTATTTCACTTTTTTGGTTTGTATTTGAAAATGATATTTTGGAAACAGCTACATGTCACCGTTGCAACAGTGTCGCGCCCCCTAGGGGGGCGCGCCCCACAGGTTGAATACCACAGCTTTAAGACATTAAGTTATTTTTTTCTTTTGTTAAAACAAAAACATCATTGGCAAACAGACAATGTTCAATTTTAGGAATCCCGCAAATGTATCCTACTTATTTCATTGAATGAAACTTGAAAAAGTGTGACAGATAGAGGAGATCTTTAGGGAATTCCTGTTACCAGAGAAAAATAAGATGATAGATGCCTATTGACTCTAACCCTGAACCGCCTGTGTGATGTGAAAGAGTATGAGTAGAGCATCAAGACAACTTCTCCCGGACTCAAATTCAACTTGTTCCTTCGTAATTAAATTTTTAGATTCAAGAAACTAAGTGGTTTGAAATTTAAAACACTGAAAATCGCTTTGCATGAGTAAGTTGTCCGATACGATACCACGAGAATTGTTTGCTGCAGGATCCGAAATTGTGTTCCAACTATTCACGTTTCCAGTAATAATTAGTGTTGGAGATAATGTGGAGAATAAATAGCAAAGTCCTTATTGGGAAAAAGATTGCAAGGGAGGAATGTAAAACGAGGGTACAATAAACCTTTTGTTATTTCTACAGCCAAAGCTTCTATGCATGTATTTAAAATAATGCGTGTATGAGGAATATCGGATTTGATAAAAACGCCAACTCTTTATTTTGAGCTTTTACAAAATATCCAATATATGAATTTGGTCGAATTTGGTTAAAAGAAATCCTGCAATGGGTTTCTTGAAGAGGTAAAGCTAGGATGGATACCTCTTATTAGCGTTTGTAATTTATCGAGATTATTAATGAATCGTTCCATGTTTCATTGTATATTTTAAAATTTTTGTTTGGTTGGATTATCATGCTGGGCAATTAAGTTGACAAGTGAGCATCGCCATCAGAGATGTCGCTAAGATTTTGGTGACTACATTTAGTTAGAGTTTCGTTTGGCTTACCAAATGATAATTCAAAATTGTTGTTTTTGTATTTCTTGTTTTTGATTTTTTGTATTTGTTTGGACGAAGTTGGAGTGGATCGAGGAGATTATATTTTAAAGTTGATGGAAGAAGACTATACTTTAAAGTTGATTGTTTGATGTTGACTTGATTTGTGGTTTTGAGAGGGTGGTTGGTAGTGGAAACAGTCGTTTCCTTGATATTCAAATGATTCAGTTGATTGGTGTTTGATGTTACTAAGGTTAAGGTAGAGTTGGTTTTTTCAGTTTTGCTATTCGTTGAGAGGTCATTTCAAGTTGATTGTGATTGTTTTTCTGTGATGATTGTGATGTAATCGTAGCAAATGTTGTGATTCTGGAGGGGTAAAAGAGTTTAGTTCTTGATACTTACGACGAGCTTCCCTCAAGGTACAGTAGTTTTCAGTTCCCATTTGTAATATTTCCCGCATTTGTAAATATCTATGATAGTTTTTATCGAAAGCCGAGTGATGGTCGTTGTATTTGATACAGAATGTGCGAGAACATTCGTTGAGGTTATGGGGAGGTAGTCCGCAGTTAGCATATGTTTGGTCTTTATGTTATGTGTCCAAATAGTTGGTATTTTTTGCATCTCATGGGATTTGGGATGTAGTACTTAACTTTAAGTAAGCGGTAGCGGTCAAAAGCGAAAAAGACTTTACCGGTGGGAGAGTTTTATCGTCCTTCAGCTTGGTGAATTTATAGACGTCGATTACGCCTTGCCATTTCATCTGGGAAATTATTTTGTCCTCAAGAACATCATTTAAACAAGGGACTAATATTACGCCTTTCACCGAGTTTAATGTTTTACGAAGTTTCGACATTTTCTCTGTAGCACGAGCGTTCCGGGCAAGAGCTAACAGGTTCCGTCGCAAAAAGCGTAATAGAGTCAATCTCGGATGAAATGCAGCCTAAGCCTTTTTAATAGTAAAAGTACTTAGTTTGGACATTAAATTGTGTTTAAATGTTATCACAATAAACTTTTTATCAATTAAAGGAATGTTAATAGCGGGAAATGTAAGAAAATCTACATTTTTTGGTTTCCTTCTAGCAACAATTGGAATTTTTTAGGGGTTTTATTTGGTGACCCCGGAGCCATGATGTGATTTAAATGTTGATCACTAATATGTAAGATATTGAAGGCCCTCATTCAGCAAATGAAGAAGAATGTGAAATGTGTTCAGTACATTTTTTTCAAGGTTTTGGAACTGGTGATAAAATTTCAGTTGTAAAATTTTTTTTTATTAAATTTCCTGTTCTCATAGTATCAAGCTGACTTAGCAAGAATATGCCGCTTACGAATGAATACGAATTAAGACCTAAGGAGGTCGGAAGAAAAATCTACTTCTGCGGACGAAAAACAAGAACACCTATCGTAGTCATTCCGAAACAAATCTAACTGTCTTATAATAATGTTGAATACATTGTAAGAGCGTAGTTCTTGTTATATTGTAGAAGCATTAAAGAAAATATGTGAATTTTATAAGTTTATAAGCTATAAAGTGTTGGTTGTTGTGAAACTTAAAGTGTATGCATTATTTTATACTTTCAAAATGGTCGACGAGTTACCACAATTTTTAAAGCTATTGTCCATATTGAACTTTATCCACCAACTTGGAAAAAATTTCCTATTATTATGGTCCCTAAGCCAACAAAAGTAGTCCTTAAGCCAACAAAATTAGTAGCATCTTACAGGTCCATAAACTTATTGCCGACTATCTTCAAACCGTTTGAAAGAATATTACTCAATAGCTTTACCCGTGTATTAAAGCACATAAAATAATTCCACAAAGTCAACTTGGTCCAGGGATTTCTATCCCAGCATTGTTCAGCACTTTTTACTGATATATTTCAAGCTTTTGAGGAAATATGGCACGAAGGTCTTTTATATAAAATTGACCATAAATTACCTTCTAATGCACACGTTTTGCTAAAAAATTACTTAATTGGTCGCACTTTTGCTGTAGGAATTAATAACTGTGCATCTACCAGCAGAACGACTTGAGCAGGCGTCCCACAAGACAGCATTTTAGGACCAACACTCTATCTGTTGTATATAAGAGATATGCCAACCCATTATCTTAAGCACACTTTCACGTTTGGGGGATGAACAGAATTTATAAGCACACATGCAAACCATATCATGGCGCTAGGCAGTGGTTATAAAATTGGAAAATAAGCGTTGAAGGCGCAAAGTGTGTGTACGTTAAGAGTAGCAAAACCCCATAAAACTCACGTCAAATACTTGGGAATCCACTTAAATAGCCGCCTCACATAAAATAACCATATAAGTGCGAAGTTAACTCAAATAAAATTAAAAATGAACGAATTATGGTGGCTGTTAAACTCAAGTTATCGAATGTCTTTACAAGAGGTGCTTGCATGCATTTCGATAATTTTTTCGCTTGAAAAAGGCATTTAATATTTAAATTACGTTTTTACGTAAATTTTTTTTACGTAAATTTTTACAATTTTTTCCATCTTTCTGGCAACATGGCGATACCTTGTCGAAAGAATGATATTGGTATGGCAGCGACCCAATCATCCACCCATTTTCGCACTTCTTCTGCATTTCAAACCCGTGTGCCAGCCAAGCTATGTTGTACCGATCTGAACAAGTGGTAATAATATGGCTCTAGAGAATAACTTTGCATCTGTTAACCGCTATTGCTTGTCGCTTTTGCCACAATACATCATTCAATTTATTTAATTGACCTTGGAAGACATCTGAAGTAACAGTTTCATCCGGTTTTAGAAGCTTGTAATAAACTATAGCTCGCTGATTTCACCATACGCACAGCAAATCTTTATGGCCATGAATATTCTGTATCGGTGTCGATGTGGATGGGTCTACTGGTCGGTCACAATACGCTCTTTTTTTTGCCTGCTTGGTTTGAAATGGTATTTTCAGTCAGCTTGTAGGCTAGCCATAGCCATTTTCCTCCTTTTGTATCTTTACCGTTAAATGTCCATCACTATCATTAAGCCATCCACCAATCACCATTTTTAAGCCGTTGAAATGAAAACCGACAATTGGGATATGATAGAGTAGCACCATAATAAGCTTCTAAACGTGTTTGATGGGTTTCGGCAGCAAATTTTTATCAACGCAAACAACAAAAGCAATAAACAGCGAAAATGCATTTTTGAGCATTCCATGATTAGCGTCTATATACACTGAATTATAATGGAAAATGTTATTTTATGTAAAGAAAGGTTAAAATCATCGAATTTAACCGTTGTGTATAATGACAATCTGGATTACTTTATCGTTTTCGCCAATAGATGTCACTGATACATGCAAGAATTAAATATAAAATAGTACGTCCATCTAATGCTATTATTAAACCTATTATGGGGAACAGTTTGTTTCTCTAACGTGCTCACGTTGCAAAGAAAACAGTCAAAGGTTCTGTATATGACATATATACGTGTATGCTTTGAAGTACATAACTAATTCGAATATTCACAGGAACGTAAATGTCCCAGTTATGATATGTTACCAAAGTCCTAAGTCAATAAGATCCTCTTGCTCGCTTCCTATCCTTGACAGAGAAACGTGCTCGTTTCGAAAAAGCTTAATCAGTATAGTCTTCATCAACTAAAAGACGATTTCCATTGACCGTCATTGCCAGATTTAAATTATATATAAGACTTTATCACCTATTGTGGATTCCATTAATATTCCAATAAGTGAATGAATATGCTATAATGAAAAAAAAAATTTTTTTTTATTAATTATATTTACTGAACTTTGTGCATTATGCATGTGTAAGACTACGCTATGAACTCGTGTACTCCGCACTACGACATTTTGAATAGATCTGTGCGTGAATATGTTCGCGCTATGGCAGAAATATGGGTTTGCGGGGTTGTGAGTTTGCTTAAGCAATTGTATATAAACGCATAAGCAATAGAACTTTCAATATTGGATTTTTCTGTGTATGGCCGTTTATTTTTGATAGTTTACTTTGATGATTTTTTTATGAGGGGATTTGCCTTACTTTTAGAGAATCACTGTTATTTTTCTATATACATATTTATTCATTGCCAAAAAAATTTCTTTTATAATTATTCTTCCCAGTGTTACTCAAGAAAATATAAAAACAGAGCGAATGGTTAACTTGGATAACAATAATTAAATTCATGCGATGCGAGTTATTTTTCTCTATGCCTTCACGCTCATCATATTTTGTCGGTGTTTTTAGATTTTGCACATAATAGGTTTTCGTTTTTGATAGCTACTGTGGAATTCCCATTTAATGTTTATTAATCCTCTATAATTTGGTACTGCTTATAAATGAAATTGCCTCGACTTTATTACTTATATCGTAAGGACATTTTTTTAATTTCCTGCTGAATAGTGCGTGTTCGTTTTATGTCGGCGAATCATAAAATATAATGATTATATGTTTCTATTATATACTATTGGCCTTTATTCAATAATGACAATGATAGCAGTAAATTTGTTATGCATGCTTATCGATTATCTCTCCAGGTCTGTATTGCACATGTGCAAATTGGTCGAAGAATGTGCTCGCAGCAATGTGTATACTGAACGCAACGTCCTTTCTCTAAAAAAAATTTATTGGTTTTTGCTCATTACTCACAAGTTGGAATTTTCTATATTTATAATACTTTACGGAATGCTCTACTATTTATGTGCAAAAATGAAAAAAATCGCCATGCCCACACAAAGTTGTAAGTGATAAAATCTTTTTTACCTTTTTGAGGTTTAATACATATTAATCGTAAGGTAAAGCAAACAGAAAGTTTACAATTATTTTGTACATTCCTTAAATGAAGATCTCTGCCAAAAAATAGAAGGTGGAAGATAAATTTTATTCCATTTATTTTTTTGTAATTGTAAATGAAAGTTTGGGTCATTAAAGATTTTAATGGCATATCAACGTAGCAATAAGTCTTAACCCTCAAATGCACAATTTTAATTAATTTTTCAGAAAATCTCAGTGGGTGCGCTTCCGAATGCAAGTCGATGAACATAGACAATAAACCGTGTGTGAAAAAACTTCACATAACTTTTGGCAGTTAAATTAAATCTTTTGTTTTTACATTTGAATACGGTGGGTGATAAAGTTCAATGTGTTAGTTGGAAAGATGTTTTCTAATTTCGAGTAGCCTATAAAGAGGTGATTTATTTAATTGAGAAAAAATTATTTCATATCAGTTGTCATGTAAGCTATCAATGTTTGATATTGTATTCGAAAATTTTATTGGATATATGGCAGATTCTTGGGAAATAAAGTATGTTACCAAATGTCTGTATTATGGATTTGTCACATAAGTAATGTTTTGAAAGTTCCGCATTTGATGATTTCAATTTTCATGGAAACTAGTCGATTTGCTAAAAACCCAAATTCCAAAAAGGAGGGAAAACCAAATAGACATTGATGACGGTTTATCGTCTCGAAATATTAAAATTGTTCTGATTTTGTTGTTGGTGTTCGTAAGTTTTGCATATTATCCAAAATTTTTATCGAAAGAATCGTGCTCATATTGCAACTTCTTCTTTGCTTTGCAAAAAATGTATTAAACACGTGACAGCTTTAGCGACTCAATGAGTTTAAGACACTATTTAAGATTTTTGAACTATTTCGTGGCATTATTCTTTGCAAAAGAAGCAGTGGTGGTGATTAAGAGAGATATCGTATTTCAAACTACACCCGAAATAGTTTAAAATAAAAAAAAAAGAAATTATGTTTTTTTCGATTGCCTAAGTTTTTTTTTATTTTATCCGCTATATAAATGTAGCTAAATTCGCTTATAGTACCTAAATTGTTCTTCTCTATTGAAGATTGTTTTACGTTAGACGTTATTTCAAACAAACTATTTATACCACAAGATTCATGGCGCTAAACAGGTTTTGGAATCGAAAACCCTATTTCTTTTTTAGTATTTTATCTAATAGTACATGGCAAGAATATTTTCCCAAATATGCAAGTCAATCGTAGTAAGACTCTAGGAGAGCGAGTTAATACTTCGACGTCACGTTTTAAACGCGTACTTCTCAAGACTTCACTTTTGAAGTCGATTGACTCCATATCTCTTAACCGAATTCATTGATCTTATTGAAATTTTGCACGATCTTCTAAATAGGATCGGTGAGTGCTTGAATGAAGAATTTTGTTCTTTGTGGTTTGGTCACAACTTATTTTACAAGGCAGTGCAGTGTAGTGTAAATTTAACCAAATTTTGACCATTTTTACATATAACGTTGCAAATTTCAGTTATTTCAATTAATATTGTCCCCTGAAACACGAGCAGTGGTCACCTACCAAACGAAACAATTTGGTTGAGATAAGGTTGCCTTGCGTTATTGCGCCCCTCCGCAAGAGCATAGGTTCTTCGAGAATCCCCCAACGCTCCAAGTGCCCCAACGGGTGAGTTTTTAAGAATGTTAAATGCAACTTTTAAAACATATAGCTGAAATGTTTATCTTTTATATGGTTAGCTAACTAGCTCGTTTATTACTTTAAACAAATAACAAAATTACATTCAGTCGGGACCGATCTTTTATACCCATCACTTTTTCTATTTTCGGAATAAAATCAAATTTTTGTGGATTTATCACCTGTATTTATGAGTAGAGAGCAAGGAACCAATTTTTCCTCCTTTGCAAAACAGAGGTATTTTCTTTACGGAAGGCGCGTCTTTCGCCCGTTTTGATCCATTTTTAATACCAACCTGCAATGTTTCCTTAATGTTTCTGCCAAATTTGAAATCAATAACTTTATTTTTGCGGCCAGTAGTCTGTTTACAACAGACATTGCACACACGGACAGACAAACATACTTAATTCGAGTCAGAGTTTGATGCTGATCAAGAGTCTATAATTTAGTGTAAAACGCCTCTTTATATTGATGAGTTTATTAGAACCGAAAATCTCTTACATCCTAACTTAAAAACTAGTCCAAAAATCATATTTAACATAAAGCGATATATAATAAAAGTGCTAAGTCTCTGGATTTATCACGCCAACAACCCAGACATTGACTCAGTATTGTTACTATGCTGTAGCACTGATCAACAGTCAGCTTTTTGCTGTACAGTGTTAACGTATATACTCTGTCGGGTCACTCAAGATTCTTTCTGGGCGTTGTAAACGCTTTGACAAAACGTATTGTTACAAATTTCCGCTTTTCTATGATACGGTCCGTATCACTAGATCGTGTATATTTTGGTCCAGAGAAATACACTTCAAAGTTCCTCTATTTATAAATTATTTTTAGCAATACTTTCGACCCCTCAACTCAACTATTTTTTTACTAACTCTGTCTTCGGCGGATATTCTACTTATATATACATTTTTACAAGCATGTTACGATCACCTAACTTCATGGTTTTATTTTTAACTCCTGTCTGCTTTTCCGCTAATCGTTTTCATCGGCCGTCAGCGGCATGACTCGCCGCGAATGTACATTTTGTTTTTCCCTCTTTTAGGGACTTTATTATTTGGGAAGATTACTTAGCTGAAATGAACTAGATTTTGGATTTCCGTAATAGTATATACTCTCATTCTTCGGTGATATGTATAAAAACGATTCAAGACTATATGTTTCTTTTTTTCAAAACCCAGGTGACCTCTTAAAAGTTCTCGAAAGCATTATTAACGGGTTAACTAAGTTGGTATGCACGATAAAAAAATAGAAAATGAAAAATAAGGGAAATAAAAAACCGCCATATGACTTAGAAAAATTCAATACCTGTCTGCACAGGTTGCTTTACCATATGTAGGTGTTTAAAAAAGAGATTACCTCGCATTCAGAGAGCGAAAAGTTTTGTTCTAGCTTAAAGAATAGCAAAATAAAAATAAGAGCTGTAAAGTGTTTAAACGTAGGCTATAAGAAACTGCAAAATAACAAAAAAAAAATACAAGAACATCACATCTATCATGTTATCATATTTGGTTTTCACAGAACTATAACATCAAATCATTGGCAATGTAATAGCATAAACCAAATTCTATGAATACACATGCATACGTAGATATAAGGATGCCTAATAGCATAGGATGAAATATGAATGAAAAATATATTCAATATGAAAACATATCATTCGGTTTAAAAACGGACGCGTACGCAAATACTTGCAAAATACGGAATAAAAAAGTAAACCTTTTTTCAATTATATGCAGACGGCCGAAATGCAACGCACTGTTGAGCGGATCATAAAGTAATGAAACAGTCGAGTTTATTGTACTTTGTACCAACATACTACAGTACTCTCGGTATACGTGCATTACAATATAAAATAAATAGATATGAATTTTAATTCTAGTTGGACACAGCTGTACGGACGCAGAAGACATCTCTGATGCGCACTTTTAGATATTACCAACGAAATGAGATAATCATCTTATATAAATCGACCTGCCTAATCGAAATTTTTCACATCGATTTGGAATGCCGAAATGGTGTCACTATACGATTTTTCCCGAGAGATATTGAAAATTAAGGGTGTTTGTCAAAATAGGGTATGGTAAAAGTGGTCCGCTCAAATCCATTTTCAAAAGGGTTCGTTCTTTAATCATAAAATACCAACTGATACATATCAACTTTATCTTGCGAGCAAAAGTGTTATCGATGTTTGATTAAAGTGAAACGCATGGAAGCAAGGTTCCTTTGAGGATGGTTATAGCTGATTTCTCGACCTAAAAATACTGCCCTTAAGCTTTACGCAATAGCATGCACGCAAGTGGACACAACGTAGTTTAGGTCGTATTCTGTCCCAAAGAATTCCCATTTGCAGGAGGCGTCACTTTTTCTGCTTAATTTTAACATATCGTTATATTAATTTTAATTTATCTTTATATAAACGTTCAATTTTACTAAAAAATCGATAGAAATTTGCTTGCACTCCGGCTTTAATTGTATTTAAATATTTACATTAACTTTGTCAAGTCAAGTAATGTATCTGCAATTTTTGACAAGAGCGAAAGCAAATTGTTTTTGGAGATTGAATGAGTAAATAGGTGTAATAAAATGCACAAACGTCACGGGAGGACTTAGCATAGACGAACCATTTTCCTCTTCGTTGACGCTAATTCTTTTCTTCATTTTGATTCTTAAAGCTTTCTTGAATCTTTATCACGTTATTCGAACCCTTTTGTTTACATATAAAAGCTATTGCTAATCAGTACACCGATCCTATGTAAATGTATACCTGTATATCTATATAAATACCTACGGATAATTTTACAAAAAGGCTGTACGAATAAAATATTTGTAAAGATGAACGAACAGACACGTACATGGGCTTACATATCGTAACTAGCATATAAAATGTTCAGCCTAAAATTAGAGATGTCGCTAGTTAATTTCAAATGTTAATACGTTCGCAGACGCGAATGGTACATTATCCTTTTTCATTGTGATTCAAAATGACATAGATGTTACAGCATTCAAGTTTTAAAGTCAGTTCTATTTAATTTTATATAACTTTAACGTATTAATAATAATTTGTAAAAAAATTAGGTCTATATCGTCGTGGATTATATGTCATTCATTATATTGTTGCGAAAATCCCAAATACAGTTCTTTCCAATTAATTGATTTTCCCAAATCCCAAACCCAAGGCACATTCGCGGCAAATTAAGCAGCTGCCGGCCGAGGAAAGCGATTAGCGGAAAAGCAGGCTAACGGATTAAAAGTGAAGCCATGAACTTAAGTAATAGTAATATGCTTGTAAAAATGTATGTAAATACATACATACAATTGCTGAAGACAGAGTTAGTCAGACAAGAACATTTGAGTCGAAAAAGAATATTAGAGTTGAGAAGTCGTGAGTATTGCCAGAGTAAAATGTAAATAATCCTACCCTTAAACAAATTGATTGTAATTAAAAGAGTCTTGCAGTGAAAACGTGCAAGTGTATTTATCTTAAAAAGAATATCCACGATCTAGTGATACAAACGGTATCGAGAAAAGCGAATTTCGTAACAATATATATATATAAACTTATTATGGCTACAGTTACAAATTATTTTTGATCATATTTCACTGAAATTTCTTCTGCACGAACTGAATGAGCGAAACACATACAAGAATGTTAACCTTGTGTGAATAACCAAATACTTTCCATTCGTCTATACTTCAAAAGCATAAATATTAATAACGTATGTTATGTATGTTGTCAATACTACTATACTATAAAATACTATAAAATATGCTAATTTTCTTTTTATTGGTAGTGTTTATTTATTTGTGGTTTAAATATATATTTCTATACAATAGCAGCATAAAAGGAATAACAAGTGAAAAAATTGCATCCGGCTGCGAACGAATCTTTTATACTCACCACCGTTATAGTAAATAAACTTAAAGTAATCAAAAATGTAAATTTCCACATTCCATTTTCATAGGTTAAAATTGGATATTTTTATTGTAGGTTTATTAAAAGTTACGAGCAATGAGCAAAAAGCACACAAAGCGTGGACGCGGATAATATTGACATTGAATTGAACGTTGCCGATGACCCGATATTGATGAGATTATTGTTAACCAAGATTGATGTTGTGGAAACTGATGACAGATCATAACATTGTTAACTTTTGTTATTGTAAATGTTGTTTTCACTTTTGAGTTGTTGTAACTTGTCAACCTATTTAGTCATTAGATTCTGATCAAAAATAACATTAAATAGAAAAAAAAAAATGCATAGATCTTCTATTTTTTTACAAAATTTTTCAGAGGTAACTCAATGTATAATATTTGCAAAAACAATACTACAGTGGTGTCTGATTTGTCAATTTCTCTCATTTGTCACAGTAAGTTATGGCACGCCGCTTTCTTAAAATAACTTTGCCAAAATATAGTCTATTACTTCGATGTTTCTAAAACGAATTGTGCAATCGAAGCCTATTTGTGAATAATAATACCAAAACGGAAAAGTTTTGAATGGTCGGTCGTCTAAGCCGAAAAGAGAACGAGTCTACGTTCATTGGTTCAGGTTGGTTTCGGGTAGAATCCTGTCAATTTGATTTAATGTTTTTGGCGTAGTAACGATTGTTCTGTCGATATGTTTCTTTGAGCATTTTTGCCACGATGATGACAACTTATCTTCGTTCCTTTTAGCAAATGACGTTGCAAGGATATAAGGTTCCTGATAAGCTTCCACCTCTTAGGCCAGAACGGGGGCGGTTGGCCGATCATATGGGCGAACAGAGAACAGTATGTCTCATAGCGGTTTCTTACGGCCAGGTATGAAAACACTTTTCATTAACTACAATGCTAAAGTTTTATTGTATGTCATTAGATTCTTATTCGTTAATAGTGAGAGCTTATGCTCTACCTCGTCATAAACCCTGTCCAAGGTAGTGAGCTCTTGTTCAAGTAAATAAACAGGATGCTTATCAGCGTATGTACATTCTAATCTGGCTATAAAAACCTAAAACTTCAACGCTGTGTTGAATAATGCGTATATAGAGCCTTTAGTTATATTTTTGATAGTAGCCATTGCTTGCTAATATCTAGAGCTTCCATTATATTTTTGAAAATTTTATAGGCAGCGTGGGCTGCTTGTCTCCACGAAACATTACTTTCAATTTTTCCCTCATACTCGAGCAAGGATTAGCTTACACGTAAAGGTTCTTTACACAAGGTCAAGGTTAATATCTTCGCTTCCTTGTATATTTCTAGCTCTGTGCTCCACAAAGTCATACATGATAGTTTCTTCGACGATTTTTCAATTTTTTGATCGAATTCGATTTTTTAGATTTGCATCGCTACCCGCAACGCGGAGTCTACTATTCGTACTTCTCCTGCATGCATTGTTATTCTCTTTTTCTTTGCTAATATTTAAACCGCGAAATAAATTGCCTGGATCTCCCAAACTCAGAGATTTTAACTTGGCTTTTTATCAAAACAAAAATGTCCGCTACACTTTCTCGTTAACAAGTTCCCAATTTTTTTTTATTTTTCTTTTTTTTGCCTTAAATGAGCAGTACATTCCCATGATTTTTATTATCAAACCTCCTTCATTCGGGCTGACTTCAGCATAGCCAATTGTTGATGCAGCAAGCCAATCCTTCGTGCTGGCTGGTTACCCATGGGCAGAGCAGTTCTCAGGGTCGTCATCAATGTAAAAATTTATCTTCTTGGTTTTTGCTTCGACGTTTAGACGTTCCTCTTTCTTATTTTTGTAATGCTTTTTATTTCTGATTCATCGCCCTTTCCACAGAAATACTCTATTGCAACTTTGTCTATAAAATGGAAAAAGCTTAACATTACAAATCCCGTTAATAAACATTATTTCCTTCCAGTCAGAAAATTACTATTGTTATCGTCGCGACGTCGCGGCAATTTACTTAAACGGCACTTTCCATGAGAAACAACGTCTTCATGCCACAATTTTTGATAATTATAAATGTTCAGGATGTTGTTACTCTTAGGAAAATAAATCTAATTAATGAGCACCTTTGCAATAAAATGAATTGTTTACTTTTGAGAAAATTTATATTAAATAAATCAGTTGTAGTTAAGTACTCAATAAAATAACATTGTTATATAATAACACAACATTTGAGCAGCCACTCAGGGAATGGCCCCTATATGTCCAGGTACTGTGGTGGTCAAGAAAGGATATAAGAAGAGTGTGCAAGAGAGGGAGTACTATGCGAACGTTCGACTGGTAAATGGACACGTCAGGTATGGCAGGAAAGCCTACTGCTGGCAGGTTGTTCGAATGGTGAACAGCATGGTTAAAAAACGTCGAGTCGTAGTAATGTGTTATACGGTATACAAGTAAGTCCAGGATGAGTAGGTGAGAACGTCAAGAAAGTCGTGTAGTCCTATTGAAGGATTTGATTGGTGGGAATATTTCTCTTATCTCTGTAGAACACTTGCCCTGAATGCAACTATACATAACCGCAATAAAGCCCATGTTACGGGGATGTTCAATGGTATCGAGACTTCTGGACGCTCTTTTGTCGGCCATGCGTGCACGGGCCTTTCGCTGTATCTGGTCGAGAAACTCTAAACGAAGTTTCGAGGCGGGCGCCCGCGTATACGAGTTATGCTCTAATTTTCCCTGAATGTGGGCGGTGTAAATGGTACGGTTACCGGCTGCAGTGAAGTATTTTTGCACTACTTTAAAAAACCTAAGCCCTTAGATGCGTCTTTCGACATGTTCTATTCAACGAGCATCATTTTATATTCTCATGCCCAGATTATCAAAGGTTGCTAATTCTTTTACATTGGCACCACCGAAAGAGAGGGGTTGTTCATAATTTTGCCTGTATATTAAATTAAATATTAAATATAAATTAAATATAAATATTAAATATTAAAGCTTACCTTATTTACTCGACCCCGTTCTGATATTTTCATGAGGTGCCGACTTAGTGTGCTATCCTTCATGTAGCATTTGTTTTGTAATTCGTTGCCACTTTATCCGCGTTTGGGCTTCTATGTACAAATCCGAAATGCAACGTATATGTCCGGATAGAAAATTTTACCCATACCGCGGTAAATTGGGGATCCTGGGTGCAATATTTTGGGTCCCGGCACTGGAATACAACATCGTTGCGAATGTATAATATATCACAGGGCCTACGTGTGATAAGAAATTTTTGATGGTTTGGTACTCCGGTAAGCAGAAATCACGTTTATCATTGTTTTCACCTACCTGGGTCTCGCGAAGAGCGAGTATATAGAGTGAATATATGTACTTAAATACGTAATAGATGTAAAATATTTCTTTCGTTTCTATTGTAGTGTCTTACGGGTGGTTGCCTCTGTATACGTAACCATTTAAGATGTGCCCTATCATACTCAACTTTCGCAATCTAAACAGTTACCACAAAATTCTCCTTTAACTGCTTCTTTAAACATTGATTTCTCCAATTGTAATATATAGAAGAAAGAAATTTTTCGCGATTGCAATATCGTAATTTTTGGCTCCTTTTTCAGGTTCGTTAATATTCCTTTCTTAATTGGTTCACTTTAATCTTAATATATTGTTTCCATATATTCGAGTATCTAAATTAAAACAAGTTTCTTCTAACTTCTTTTATTAAATGTTTTTCTTTATATTTCTGCAGTAGTAAATTAAAAACGTGTCAAGTTTTTCTTATCAACAATGAAATGACCATGCACTTTAAATCGCCGAATTTCCCGCGCACACAAATGTTGCACATAATAGGACACCATATTTCGCTAGTAACGTTTGCGTACCAAAATATTTAGATGGTCCATATCTCGAATATGACATCAAAACAAACGCAACGATAAGAAGAAACAAAAAACTGAGCAAGCACAATTACTTATTTTTATGCAAAATGTTGTGTGGACTATGAACATATGTGTGCGATAGCAGAATATACGTTATAAGCAATAGAATCTTGAATTTATGATTTTTCTATGCTTGGCCGCTTACTTTTGCAATTTTTATGTGAACATATTTTTATAAACAAATTTGCCTTCTTTTGACAGAATTGCTTTTATTTTTCTATACATCTATCTATTTCTTGCCACAACATTTTTATTACACTTACTGTTTCTATTCTCTACCATATATATTTTTCCTATTTATTGGCCAGCTGTGTGCAATTTTTCACATTATCCCTGCGGTAGGCATGTATTGCATTCGGCGTGTTAACAATAATTTTAAATGGCTTCTTCCCCGAAAATTTTTTAGGCCTATGTGTCTTTAAAAATTATTATTATTATAAAATAAATTAAATCAATGTTAGAGTAATAACACTCATTAAAAAAAAAAATTCTGGAAAAAATCGTGTTAATATGACAAAATATACTTTTCCTAAGTCTACATTCAAAATACATAATAAGCATAACATTCGCAATGTAGAATTTTTTTAAATAATTGAATAACATAATGGACTCGCTTGGATGCATTTTCATTATTTTTTCACTTGAATTGAGGAAAATTTGTACAATATATATTAATCAAAACATGTTCCATAACTTTCTACAACATTTTCCCATCTCTCTGGCAACATGATGATACCGTGTCGAAAGAACAGTATTTGTTTCGCAGCGATTGAATCATTGACCCATTTTGGCAGAACTTAAACGTTTTAAAACTGCACGCTAGCCAAGTCATGCTGCATCGATCTGAACAAGTGATAATCACAAGGCGCTATGTGTGGTGAGTACGCTGTGTGTGGCAGAACCTCCCACTCGAGCTCATTGTGTATCCCTGACAACCCTTGCAACGTGTGGCTGAGCGTTGTCATATGCTAGAGGATAACTTTGCATCTGTTAATCGCTACGGTTGGTCTTTTTGATATCATTCAATTTGTTCGATTGTCGTCTGTAGACATCTTCAGTAACAGTTTCATTCGATTTTAGCAGCTCGTAATAACATTACACCATGCCGATCCCGCCATATCGATTAGTAACATCTATTAGTGAAAATCATAAAGTAATGGGAATTACCAATGTAAATTTTATGATTTTCACCTTTCTCTATATAAAATATAATATATTATTATTACTAAGTAAAATAGAGAATAAATTCTAAGATTAAAGTTTTAAAGCACTAGCATGTAAGGCTGTCGGCTTTAATGAAACCTCTACCGCACTTGAGATTTGAACCCCACGACCATTGAATTGCTAGTCGAGACTCTTGCCTACTCCTCTACTCAGGTGAATAACTTTAAGAAACCAAAGCAACCTAGAAACCATAATATTTTCCAATATTTTTAAAGCAGTATGCCAGAGAGATTAGAAGATAATCTGATGCAATACAAAAGTTCTATAGTTTTTTGAAGGAAAACATTCATCGCAAGTTAGAGAGAATACATTAGAAACTACATTTGTTGACATACGTTTACTTGTGTTTTGGTCAGTTGACATAAAACGCGATCCAAAACTGATGTTTTTGCTTTTACTTTGGTACGGTTGTAATGCGGATATAGATTCCTCTACAAATGCAGCGCACCGGTGAATAGGATGACCAATTAACAAGGTAATTGGACTTCCTTTACTTTCAATTAAGCTTCAAGAGAAATTGTAATCGGAAGAGCACTCAGACCATAGTCCTGTGAAGTGGTTACATATTGGCGTGTGTCGATTAATGTCTCGATTGCAGATTGCAATAATACAATTGCAGTAGCTAGATCGCGTTAATTTATCGATTCTGTTCCATATAACCGTAATTGAAGTGCTCCTATGAATGCTTTTGCAGTATTGTTTTCCCCCTCTTTATTTATATAAAAATAAATTTTTATAATTTTAAGTTTCTCTTTTTCTTTTTTATTCCTTCCTTATAATAGTGGTGGTCTAGTCGCATTCTATATAAAATTCGCTTAAAGAATTGGATAAATAATTCGATAAATAATTCGTACAAAATTGGAATTTTTAACTTGACTTCACTTTCGCTATGTACATAGTTTCACAAAATTCTGTTTTCTAAACAAAGGGGAAGAAAAATTGAATACACACTGGTTGTTTTGTTTTTTCTTTCTCTCTCTAAATGTATACTTAATAAGTTAAAATTTTATTTGTTTTATTTATTTATTTTTGAAAATAAAAACAAAGCTTCGTTCATTTTGTGTTAAAACTAGCGCGAAGAAAAAAAAAATCAATTATTTTACTAACTTTTATTAATAAAAAAACCCAAAACATAATATTTTTAAACAAAAAAGTTTAAGTTAAATATTCTTAAATTTTAATGAATAATGGATTAATGTTGACTAATATATAAAAATTAGGTAGAATGCTTCTCAACATCAGTTTGTGCCATTTGGCAGACGAGGATCGTGCTTAGCAAAATCAGGACCTAGGGAGAAAAAGGACCTATAATTAAAATTGGCTATACTATTTTACTACTTACAATTTTAAGGAATTTTTCAAACTCCCGGCCGCATAAAGTATCTCTGCCTTATAGCGGCAATTAATAAAATATTGGCAACAATTATATCTTTAATTATATAATAATACGATATGCTATTAAATAATATTAACAAAACCAAAACATTTTGTGATGCTTTATGTTTATCTGGCATGTTTTTCTATTATTTATATCATAACCAGCCAACCCTAAACTAGAAGGCTTTAAGTTCGACATTAAAGCCCTAGCTGCAGGCGGCTTGAAGGTTTCAATAATTTCTCGTAAAGACGCAATTGTTTACAATAATTTGTTAATAGAAACCTTTACACCTTCTTGCACAAATAAATTACGTTTTCATTACTAATATTTCTCATCTGGCGGTTTATTTGCACTTATGGCTGCTTTGGTTGATGTTTGTTGGCAATTGTAATGTGTACATGTGTTGTACTACGATAAGAAGATATCAAATTGTCTGAAACACGTTATCTAGAAAAACCTAAAGGTCAAAACTGAGGTCACTTCGAACTATCGACACATGTTATGAAAAGCTAGCTTGCTCGGTAGTAGATGGGATGTTAATTACGTTGGCCACACCGCAGGCAATTACAATTACTACCTAACTAATGGAGTGACGTGATGCTATGTCCACGGCCAGTCCATACGCGAGTTTACCTATGGTTTCTATTCAGCTACATTTACATTTGGAGGCCCTGAACTTGTATCAGCGGATCCCTAAACCTACTTTCCTTTCATAAGTAAAGATTCTAACAAATTTTTAACTTAAGAAGGTATGTAGAAATAGAGATTCACTATATTTATTTGAAAAAAAGGTAGTTATTGAACGTTCAAATTAATATGATAAAGGAAATATTAGTAATAACGTTGTTACGAAAATACCACATTTGAAGGAATGCGTTTGAGTGAGAACTCGGCGATTTTCTAAGAAACTAATTTCAAAGTATGCTAAAGCGAAACACACATTCATGACGTGGCTCATGCATTTGGCGATTATCGAAAGGATTAACAGTAACTCGCAGAACATTTTGTAGAAAAACGGATTAGTATAAAAATGTCGCAATGAAGCTACGAGACAAGAAGGCTCATTGTAAATATAAGTTCCTGTAAATAATTTGTAAGTGGATCTCATAAGAAATTGTAAATAAAACCAATGCTATCCTAAAAACAAAAAAATCAAAATTTGGTGCTAGGAACTTAATAACAAAGGGAGTCGGATAATATGTGTGTGTATAAAGATTTGCGACAATTACAAACGAGTGAAATAATTAAAAGCTGATGACCACAGAGTGATGCATGTTCCGCTGCTACTGATAAATACGATGAGGATGATCATGATGATGTTGATTATTATTATGACAATATTGGCTTATAAAGATGATGATGATGTTGGCTTATGATGATTACCACGTTAGAATTATAATGATATTTGCTTATAATAATGACGACGTTAGAAAGACAATGATATTGACTGCCTTTATGGTTGAAAAAAAGATAAACACATGTTTACAATTGATTTAACTGCTTCCTTCTTTTTGTGACTAGCCTTTTAGAATAGAACTGATTGTGTGCGAAACAATTTGACAAGAACTAGTAAGCTCCATTTCGCAAATGTAAAACAACAATAGATTGTGGTCGAACGTCACGAGCACTGTAGCTTTTTCTAGTAAGAAACGTACAGATGTTTATATATAAAAATGCCGACGTAAATCAATATTTATATGTAATTAACATTAATCAGCCTAATCAGTTAATGCACATAACATAACCACTTCGAATTCTTAAAACACTCGATTAACAATATTTCAATTAATTTTATATTTTGTGTTGTTTAAATGCAATGTATCGGTTTAAATTACTTAATTTTTGTTATGTGGTTTCCAACTAAAAATTGAGTTAACAATGATCCTTCCCTTAATTACTTATATGAGTCTTTAACAGTTCGATATCATGCAATGATAACTTTTTCGCAAAACTAAAGACCGGTTCATTATTGCTATATTTTTTATTTCTACATGATTTTCTTCGGTTTCTGAAATAGTGCCATTTTGCACAGCTTTAAGGCTATACATTCCCCACTTGAGTTCCTGCATGACATTGTTTGGGACAGGTTTTCAAAAAGAATTTTATAAATTTTTCATAGTTCGAAATTATAAGATCATTCTTTTAAAATGGACGGTAATGACTGTTTCAAATTCAATGACATGTTACATAAAGGCGTAATTCAAACCAAAAATGTCTATTTTTTTAACATAACTAAAGACAATTTCTCATATTGGCATTCAATATGACAATTTATTAAAAAAATTATTTTGGGAAACGCAATCC
The DNA here is from genome assembly GCA_000688735.1 of Glossina austeni. Lineage (NCBI taxonomy): Eukaryota > Metazoa > Arthropoda > Insecta > Diptera > Glossinidae > Glossina > Glossina austeni. Next base: position 450,939 of record KK502596.1, read on the forward strand.
AATTAAACTTTTGGCATTCATTTCAAACCCAGCTTTCACAGCCAAAATTATTTCATTTCAATTTGAAGAGCCTTTTAAATTGGTGTTCAATCATAACATTACTTTATGAATATTTCATTTTATCGCTTTATGTACGTTTATCTTCCGTTAGCCTTTCGCTCTCAGGCAACCGCACAAACTTTGTCTGTCCACTTAAGTAGTATACTTTAGATTTTAGTCTTTTTTTACAACTTTTAATCAATTTTAGTGAAATCTCAGTTTTTCGATTGTCAAAACATCATTTGTTTTTTTGTCACATACTGACTGCCCTCCATTAAGCGGGCACACAATGCTTGCGTTATACTTCGTGCGTAGCTCGCGAACAGTCAAAATAAAATTATTTGTGTGTGTATTTAAATCTAGATGAACATAAAGTTTGCGTTCCGTTGCGTGTGGCAAATTTTTGCATATGTGTGTTTGACCGACAAAACGTTGATGTATTAATAAAACCAAAACAAGATTGTATGTTCATGTTTCACGCTCAATACGATTTTAGAGAGGTCGTTTACATTTTTATTAAAAAAAAAAAGTGAAAATTACACTCAAATATATTGCTATCTATTTATATACTGTACAAATATTTATTTCGCTTTATTAATTGTATTTTGCTTCACAGAAATTAATTTTCATTACATTTCCCTTTGTTAAGTTTGCCCTTCATTAGCATAGGTTATGTAAACAAACACCAGCCATATGATTTAGCAACGCATGTAAGCTATGTGTTGAATTGCGTTTTCCGCTTGATTTTTTTCGTTCAAGTTGTCACATTCGATAATCCATAAAGCAATCGCAAAAGTTGACAAAAGTTTTCGCAATTATAACGTTGGCAAGCATTAACCGGAAGCTGCGTACTCAAACGGTGGCCTTACTAAAAATGTATATAAGCTCTTGGTAACTTAGGCGTCTTCAAATTCTTAATTTTTTTATATACCCAACGAGGCATCTTTTTTTATTAACAGCAACCTAAATCTGGATATCAAATCTGAGTTTAGAGGCGAAAACAGCACATAAATTTTTAAAGTTGGACGCATTTTCTACAATGTGCTTATTACTGCTATAAGAGAAGAGTAACATACTAATCTAAGCAAATGAAAACTACTTACATTGTTTTGAATTCAAAATTATCCCATTAGTCGCACACCAAGTACATACGTTAGGACGGTCAGAGGAAGAAAGAGAAAGCTTAATATCATCCGCAAATATTAATACACTGGAGTGTTGAAAGCACTCAGGGAGGTCATTTACAAATAATATAAAAGGGCACCAAAAGAAGTTTGAAGATAGCATCCGTTTGTTTGTGTTCGGAAAACGCTTTGAAAATGTGACTACAGAACTCAGGAAGACTAGTGCAAGTGGATTTGCCTTGTGAGAAACCATGCTAACTGGGGGATATAATAGACCCTAAAGAGTAGTTTCCTTATTCCAATTCACAAATGTGGAAAGAGACATCACGTTGAGAACTATAGGGACATCGCCAAGTTGAGTGTCTTATCTAAATTGTTTGAGCGAATTGTTACTCAGCATCTAGCTTTTGTTACTAAAGCTTATATTTCTCCATTACAGCATGGCTTTTAAGAAGGAAGCGCCACTGTTACGAATCTCTTAGGGTTTACTTGCCATGTTTTCAAGGCTTTTCTAGTGGCTCCCACACGGATGTCGTATATATTGCTTTTAGCAAAGCATGTGACGTAGTTTACCATAACTTATTGATCTTCAAACTCCAAGTCTCCGGCCACCCTCTCTACGTAATGAAATGGATAAGCTCTTATCTGTATAACACATCATTCGGTGTGCTGTTTGACTTCACCACCTCGAACGAATTTTCCGTGACGTGCCGCGTCCATCAAAGCAACCACTTAAGACCCCTTTTATTTAATTTATACATTAATAATCTCCCTTCTGTGATTAAATCCAGTCAAATCTTAATGTACGCTGACGATGTTAGACTGATTACTTCCTTCTCCTTGGAATTGCAATCGTGTCAGTTTCAAACTGACATAAATAATTTGGTTACACGGTGCACGTTAAAATTTATGAAATTAAATCTACAAAATGCAAGAAGCACTTCCTTCTCTCTTAAGAAGGAAGTCATTCAACACTGTATATTTCATTGACTCACCCAAGTTGGAAAGCGTTGATTCGTTTATCGATTTAGAGGTTCTATTCGACCAAAAATTACGTTTAAATTAAGCTCTCTTTAAATAAAGCTAGGTCCGCGCTTGGTGTCATTAAGAGATGGTAGTGAAGGGTCCTTAGATTACAGAAAAGCGATACATGTGCTTAGTTAGTACTTGAGTATGCCTCAGTTGTGTGGTTCCCCTCTAATACGTTACGTGTGTTACGTAGATTTAGTTGAACTGGCTAGATTCACGATGATAGATGTGTTTATTCGTTACAGTCTCCGACCTCTGACCTTTTGATTATATTAACAAGAAAGTGGCACTCAACATGGCGCCCGTTACACATAAATAGCTGATTTTGTCTACATGAGTAATAATATTATTTTCTGTTACAATATTACTGTAACGGAAATCACAAATCCAGTTCATGCTAACTAATTGATTTTTCCCAAGTACTAAATTCCCTAGAGAGGGAAAACCCAAGTGCATATTCGCGACGCGTAATGCAGCTGCCGGCCGACGAAAAAGATTAGCGGAAAAGCAGACAGAGAAAAACCCAGAAGCACGTTTGCGACCCACGGAAAACGATTAGCGGAAAAGCAGGTTAAAGGATGAAAAATGAAACCATGAAGTTGGGTAATAGTAACATGCTTGTAAAAATGTATATAACTAGACTATTTGTGGAAGGCAGAATAAATCGGACAGGAACTGTGAGTCGGACAAGACCATTTGAGTAGAAAAAGAATATTTCAGGTGCGAAGTAGAGAGTATTGCCAAAGTAAAATAATATCGACGATCTGGTGATGCGGACCGTTTTGAGAAAAGCGAAGTTCGTAACATTACATTAAAAATTTACAATTTTTATACACTTCTCTTTTCATTTAATGTGAGAGAAAAGTCAGTTGTTACTTTCCGTATTTGGTCGGCCACAAATAAATATAAAAAAATTTGCTCTATTTGCTTTTTTATTCACGTTGACTCACAGTAGCGAAAGCGCTGGCCAGAACAAACGAAAACGAATATTAACAGTCTTCAGAGCAATTCTACATAGAATTGCAATCCTATCAATTCTTTATAGAATTGCAAGCATATCAAGATTGGAATCAATTCCATGTAGAATTGCGAATTTTATATAGAGTGCCATCAAAACTCAACCAATAATATGGTACAAGCTCTAGATCCTAATTGTTGTTCAATACAACCGAATCTCTGCTGTAGTTGAATTTTGCATATATAAATAACTAAATTCGTATTGATCTGATTCGTATTGAGTTTCGTAGCGCATATGAAATTTATTTTTTTAAACGAAGGAAAAGTGTATTCTTCTGATAGTTTTTACTTACGAAAAAGTGCAAACACAAAGAGAAAGTAAAGGTGGCACCATCGTAAAATCCTCCGTAAAAATTTGTTCTTTTCTTCTGTAGGTATTCTATTTTTGATTAACTTTTTTGAATTGAAGCAAGCTCACTATTCTTTACTAACTTTATATGCAAGTAAATTTATATTTATAAAAGTATCATATTATTGTTGAATGTTTACTTTAGTGTGCATATCAGTATGCACCCACATGCATACCTTGATTATTTAACTAATATGACAATGAATTGTTGTTGCCAGACCACCAACTACATACGTCAACCGCATATATACATACATGTAATGTTTCTTTTCGTACTTGTTCAGTCCGTCTGCGCAACAGAAAAATACCTTTCTACATTATACATGCAAAGTAGGAAATTTATCCAGCTCATCCTAAGGTCACTGTTTGGGTGTGATTTAGGACGGTAAAGTAAATATCCAATTTTGTGCCAACGATTTTTCTCAGTTTCCCATCGAAGATAAAATATGTCTGCATTTTTCTTGATAGATTTTGATATAATTACTTTTACCATTTTTATTTATAATTTTTTACAACTTAACACAAGAAATTTTGATTATTTTATATGTCCAACTCGCTCGAGAAGAAAAATGCGACTGACTCTTTTGAGCTACAATAGAGGATTTCACACTCTCCCTCTCTCTCTCTCTCTCTCTCTCTCTCTCTCTCTCGGTATTTTAGAGAAAGGATCGCTGAATTCAATGAATGGGTCGTCTCATGCAAGCATTCATTCTGTAAGCAAGTAGATATACACTTAAGCATTGATTTACAAAAGCGGATTTTGACCGTTTCGTTATACTGATGTCACTGAAAGTCAAATGCAATGCCAGGCATTATTCTAAGCTCAGCTAGGTGCCTTTTCACAATAACATTAAACTGTTACAAACACTATTAAATTAAATTCGGATCCTCTAACTGGAAAACTCGTAAACTCTGTACTCATGCCATCACAATGGGACCGAGGCAGACGATAGTTATGAAAAACGCTAGAAGTCCTTGTTTGATTTTCAAGAGCAGCTAAGCACGTATGAGTTTCAACGTATTCTGTAACATACTATTGTTTCGGGCTGGTTAATAGTGAGGCATTATGCGACTGCAGAGAGTCCGTGTGTAATCAATAGTCAGTCGCAAACGCGGAACTTGTATCCATTCTTCGGGATAGTTGAGATGCAGTATCGTGCGCTTGCAAGAGTTCGGTGCCTCATCGCTAGTCGATCTGAAAATTGGGCACTTTTTTCGGAACGTACGCAGTATAACTTGCTCGGCTAGTGTGTGAATCGTCGGAACATCATGTTATAGACCTACTCGTGTTAATGGCGAGACCTATCCGATGGATTTTATGAATCGGATCAGAGAATTCTGGAAAGTACGAATAATGACTATGCTATACACGGGGCAAGTACCGATGTGGTATCGGAAAAAATGACTTGTGACGGACGGTTGACAAAATTTCAATCTAGACTTTTTGAAGTTCTTTCTGCGTATCAAGTATTTTGAAAGATTAGGCGATGCAGTTTGTTAGTCCGTCGAATTGAGACACGAATGGACGAACAAGATGCACGGATGTGATCTCAATGTTATGAGCCAAAGCCGCGGAATAATGCTGTCGATCTGTACACACGCCGCATAATGCGCAAATGCGACTGTCATGGTTTTCAGGGATCACGGTCAATGCAACAAAGCGTCGACAAGAGGAAGGTATATTCATGACGTCCCAATACTACCGGAATCACCTATAGGAAGTATCGGGAATACTAGTCTAGTAGCAAACGTACAACTTGTTCCCGTCAAAGCAAGTTTGCAAAGTTTCATCATTGCCAATCCTAAGTAATGCGGTGGATGACCGACCTTGGGAAGACTCGAGCACTTACCGAGAAGTCTTAATGATTATGTGAAGAGCTGGAAAATATCCACACTCAGTACGATAGTTCTAAGTACGCGAAATCAGTATATAAAAACAAACAACACTGAGGTTTTTTTTGAAAAGTTGTTACGAGGGAAAAATTTGCCATGCTCAAAGTTCCTCGACCAAAGCCGCTTTGTAATAATGCTTTGGAATCCAAGGTTGTTATGAACCCCCTTTCACAATGTGGTTCTTACGAAAAATGACTCTTCATATAATAAAAAAGTCTATTTCTTAGCGAGAACTGTTCCGTGGTAGTATTTGATGTAGAAATTAATCTTAACGTATACGTTTTGAATCCCATTCCATATAATGTCAAATTTGGATATTTGATGATAAATACATAAAAAAACTTTGATCTCTACGAGTTTCACTTGCAATATCCTTGACATTTACATAAGTTCTCTGTTGGCGTACATCAATAAAATTTGTTCGTGGCATACGAGATAAACCATCTGACTAGATATTGTGGTCAACAGTATAGTTAAAGTTGGATAATTTTAATATCCACCTCTGTAAGCGTGCCGAAAACATAATTGAAAATCTCTTCTTTTCACCGAAGATGCAGATTAATTGCGTATGATAAGTTCTCAATATGAACTGACTACCTAATAAATATTGTTTTAATTTTGTAAGAGAAAAGATAATTACCGATACTTCTTTTTCGAGAACACTATAAATTTTTTCGCTTTTCGTTGAAGCTCTAGATATAAGGTATCTAGGTTTAACATCATCATTGATTTTATGAGATAAAACGCCTGTTACTGCATTGTTTAATGAAGGCAATAAGGTTTGGGAATATAAGCGTAGGGGGTTTCTGTCGGTGTGCTTTTATTGTTGTTCCAACTGCAGTAAATCAAGAAATAGCGGGATACTGATAATAAGCTCTTCTATATTGGTTTACTTTACAATAATCCATGCTCACTAAGCCATTGACAGATTTAGACGCGAAGAGACAAAGGAAGCTAGATATAGTTCGGCTGTGAGAGAAGAGGAACACACAAGAGAGTAAATGGGAGCTTGACAAGATTTGAAGTGAGGTTCGGATGAGATATGTTTTCTTACTTTGAAAAAGAAAAGGTTGATTCTTGAACAAGCCTTCGACCATGGTCTGAGGTAAATGGCATGTCGTTGAATATAAAAAAATGTAAGTCTGTGTCGTTCAGTAGAGTATTCACTATCAATATCTATTTTGAGTGTTAGTCCTTTGGGGTCAGTGTCATCATTTAATGATGTTCGTGTAGGTTTTGATACGAAGATGACATTTAATCTCCGTGTGATATCGTATGCAAAGCGAGATCTGTACTTGGTTTCAATAAATTTCTTAATTTTAGTATTCGTACAAGAGTCCAAAAAATGTCATCCCTCTTCAGTTGTCGAAGTGTAGGAGTAATTATGATCACTTTCCTCCTTTCCGTCTTCTTTGTAAACAATTTAACGACTTTTATTATATTGTTACGAAAATCTCAAACCCAGTTAATGATAACTAATTGATTTTCGTAAGTAATAAATTCCTTAGTGCATATTCGCGGCGTGGCATTCAGGTGCCGGCCGACGAAAAAGATTAGCAGGAAAATAGACAGAGAAAAACCCAGGTGCACATGGGCGGCGCGTCATACAGCTGCCGGCCGAGGAAAACGATTAGCAGAAAAGCAGGTTAACGGATCAAAAATGAAACCATGAAGTTAGGTGATCGTAACATACTTGTAAAAATGTACAATAAGTAGACTATTTGCGGAAGGCAGGGTTAGTGATACGAGAACATTGAGTCGTAAGAGAACATTCAAGTAAGGAATAATAATAGTTGTGTTGAGAAAAATTGTAAATAATCCTAGCCTTAAGAATCGATTGTAAATAAAGAAACTTACAGTTAAAAGAATTCTGAAGTGCATTTCTCTTGGAAAAAATATCGACGCTCTAGTGATACGCACCGTATCTTGGAATAGCCGACATTTGTAACAATATATTTTTGAAGAAGACTCCTCAATTCAACGTAATTGGTTCCAGAGCAAATCTTTGACTCCCGTGATTTCATTCTTTGCAACATACCAATAAATGTTAATATGTAGATTTGCCTCACATACTGATAAGGAATAAATTGTTCCTTTTTATTATTTAATTGGTTTAACGTCTTATTCTTGCTACCTGACTGTTGATATTTGCTTTCCTTATTAGACTTAATTTAGTAGAAATATTTTACTTTTAATTTATAATCATTTTTGTTCATATTAGTGAATTAAATGTTGCGATTTAGTTTAAATTAGAGGATTCTAGGAATGATGATCATTGCGTTTTACTTAGCTTACTGCACTCTGTGGAGATATGAGTGTTTCCTTCTCGGTTTAATCCGTTGAAAATATGTTTACTCTGATTAGTTTATCTTCTATTGGCTGTATTAGCTAGGGATATATTTAAATACATAAATAAGTAAATAAAATAAAAATAGTGCGTTAATGAAAGTAATAAACACATCCCCCTGCTACCAAGGCTTACAAAATTATGCCAAAGTCAAAATTATTCAAAGGATGATTTCTTGTGTTGGGATCATGCAACGTTGGATGATGTCCTAATGGCAAGCACGTAATGGAGAAGGGTGAGATGAAAATGCTTGCACGGATGAACAAAACGAACGCGTCATAGACAGTGTGATATGGAAATTCATCAAGACTGCAAGTATTCATCTGGGAAGACGACAAAGACTATGGGATTTTATTAAACAGGCAAGTGCAGTGGTTTTGTGATTGGGAGATAGACTTTGTATGTGTGCGTTGTACTGAACAAATGGTAGCAGACCTGATAATGACTTAACGGACAAAGAGATATATCCGTATTGATTAACGGACATAGAACAGAAGAAGGTAAGAAAACGGACAATGATGTAAAACAGATAATATAAACAGATCATATACGTGTGTGTGAGACATCTCCTTATTTTTTACTATCATTTCTTCCTTTAAATTATTTTTTTTGGTTTTATCTTTTGTGACGTGCCATGAGCTAGTTGGGCAAAAAGGGACAACCCCTGCTAAACACACGTCTCAATTATGGTATAAATTTTGAAATAGGTGCATTTGTTTGAAATACGAACATTACGTTTTTTTAATCCATTGCACTGTAAATCCTAGATATGACACTTTAGATTGAAAGAACTAACACTTTATTTTATTCAGTTTAAGACCGCTGGTCTGCAACTTTTAATGATATCACATATTGTTCTAAATCCTTCCCGCTAATTGTTATATTATTCTGATAAACAATATCATGGAAAATATCACGCAGCTGTCGTTTTAACACCAAATGGTAGATATTTTCCTTTTAGTGTGCCTACACACGTGCGCCAAACGCAAAGCAAATGAAATCGACTATGTAATTGATTGTATACGTTGAACAGATGAAGTTCAGTAAAAATTGTATCGCCTCCCAAGTACGCGAACATTTCATTAATACGTGGCGGTGGATATTTTAAGTCCACCAAATGTTTATTGATGGTAACTTTATAGTCGCCGTATATTCGAATGTCTACATTTTCTTTAAAAACTGGCACCAAGGGTGTATCCTAATCTGCGTTATCTACTTGCTCTGGAACAACTAATTTGATGGAGTCCTATAGGTTTTGTTTCATTATACCCATCAGCGAAAAACAGAGGTGTATTCGTTTTGTCAAAACGTTTGCAACGCCCAAAAGAAGGTTCTGAAACTCCACACAGTAGATATACCTTTGGTCAGCATCAAATTCTGAAAACATTAAGCATATCCGTCTGCGTAATGTGTGTTGTAAACATTCTTCTTGCCGCAAAGAAAAAGCTACCGGCTTCAAATTTAGCGAAAGCATTGAACGTTTTTATACACAGGTTGGTGTTGAAAATGCGCTACATCGATCGGAAAGACCGTTCACTGCCGCTCTGTGAGGATCGCAGGCTGAGTAGACTAATGTGCGTGCTTTTGCTGGGAAGGTTATATTTTGACACTCCTCAGACGTTCACACCTAAAAGAATAGCACGTACTTATCCTTAAAGGAATATACGGACGGACGAAACCTATCTTACCGAACGGACATATTTTCAGCTCGGGCCATTCTCTATCCTGACCTGCCGAATGGTCTCCTCCAGTCCATAATGTCTATGGGAGACCACGAAGTTTGGTCCGAAGACACCTAAACTACTTTCCTCTCATTTGTAATATAAACTATGTTTTATTTCATTTTTTTCCTTTTGTTACAGATTATTCAATATTCAATATGTTTAAGCACATACTAGTTACAAATCAATTTATTTAATTTCAACACTGTGTGTGTGTATTTATGTAAATATATATATATATATATGTACAATAAATAAATCACTATTATATGAATACTAATTTGAGTGGTCACGCTGCATTGTGCCATAAATCATGTGTAAGAAGCGAAGCATCAAATTCAAATATCCAAAATTTGAGTAACAAACTTCATCAAGTGTAAGCATTCTTTAATCATATGGCGTTAATTCCGTAGAATGACTTAGCAAAACTAAACACACTTTAATCAAATCACTTCACATTTCATGTTTTGTATTCGTTAGGATGATTTGTATTCAGCCAAAAGTTTTTAAACACAAAGAGAGATTAACAAAATTTTCCGCTTATATTTTTTGCACTATGTATGTGCATTTTGGGCATTAATATAATCTTGATATTTAATTTAACAAAATTTGTCCAGCATGTTTATATTCAACCCAGAGTTACTTTACGTTAACAAGATTTCATATCCACTTGATTACATAGTTTTTTCGTGTCAGCTTCCGGCGACAAGATGGCGATCCGTCGACATTTTTATCCTTTTAAATTGTCTTTTATTTGCATGATAGGTGCATGCACACCAAAAAAAAAAAAGAAGAAAATTGCGAACAGTCACGCTGCGAAATATTTTAATATACTTTAACTTCTTTATCAATTTATTGTAGAATTGTTTTTGGAGAATTTTCTAGTTTCCTTTCCAAATATAATTTCAATCGAACTTTAAAACCTTATTTTTATTTTCCTCAGTCTCGCTTATTTTCTTCTTTACATCAGCCACCTTTCTTTTCTTTTCGCTCTCCTAATATAATGTCAACCACAACTGCTTTGAGTTTTTTTTAAATTTTCACTTTACTTTCCACAGCTTTTCCGATCAAAAAGGAAATCTATACAAAATTGCATGTTCATTTATTTAATATCTTTGAATTAAAATTTTTTTTCCTTTTCTATAAATTTTAAAAATTATTGGAAAGAGTTCTCGTGAAATTTTTCTGCATCCAATCTATCAAACGTGTACTTATCTCACCGTTCTTTGTCGGTGTCCTCTTTGTCCTCTACTACATGTCACAAAGACCGTGAGAAATGAGCGGTCAAGGAATGGAGGGTTTGTTGTATCCGACACTACAAAGGTAACGGCTTTCGTGATACCATTATAAGTGATTTTGGCGTCATACTCACGAACAATTAATATACGATTTTTGTCGTTTAGAAATCATATGTGCAAGGAACATTTGTACCTTATGGTGCTATAACACCATCACTGTCAACTTCTACTGGTGACGAGTATATACCTCAGCGAGATTTATCTACAATACTAAAAACTGAATAGTCATAATTTGATTCGCTATTTACAAAATTTAAGGTTCTTTTACCTTTTGATTTTTGACCAGCAGACTGAGGCAATGTGACCTATTTTATCACAGACGTGAGATTTACTGGCGATTTGCAATTTTTCGCATTGTGGTTTTTCAAAAAACTACATCAGGGTTTTCATTATGCGACATACATTACTCCGGCCGTACAATACATTCATTGAAGAAGCAATACGCGTTAATAAATGAAAGTACCCAAGTTGAATAGCGTTACATACGGAATTAAGCCAGCAGACTTTTTACCAATTCGTGCTTTGCAACAGATTTCGTTCGATGAAGGAAATACCTTTTCTTAGCTTTTAAGGTTATAAGCTAAATTTTTAGGTTGATGATTTGACCTCTGGTCGCAATTGTTTTGAGCAATCAAAATTCGGTGTGAAGTCGTAAACTGACTTCGAGAGGGTGGTTTTATAATTCGAAATTGGTGTTCAAATGGCCAAGCCGTTTTACGCGGCGTTTCGCTATCAGGTTGTGAATACTTTCTAAAAATTCATTGTGGAGCTGATTGATTCAAGAGATGGGGATTTATTTAGCACCCCAAACCTGATAATTTCATTTTCTTAGAGTTAGCGTGCTGCAAATGTAGTAACAACGTCTTATTAGCGACTTCATCATACAACAGGTAGGGGTATTCTAATTTCATATGAATTCCATTTGTAGGCGTATTTACAATCCTGTTATTTTGATATCTGCAGTAAATCACAAGGCCATAGTTAGTCTTTTTACATCATTTGACTTGAAAATGGATACAATTCGCAGAGGAAATTAAACCCATAACGCCTTATTAATACAACCAGCCTTATTTGTGTTGGCGGGAGACTTGGCAGGTAAACTTTGGATTAGCATATTTTCGAAATGCATTCGATGTTTTCGCGCGTTTCGAATCTATAGTACACGGAAGAATCGTATTTTATATATTCACATAAAAGCGTCGCGACCACTTTCGAGGCATTGATATTTTTGAAAATCATTAGAACTTAATTCGAACATAAAGCGGTTTGATTTAAATATCTTTAAAATCACGTGTTTTTAAAAGCTGTTATCGCGCAAAAATTCATAAGCGTTAATTACCTTTACGAAGCGTTGTGAAAATGGATGAGCAACTAATTTAGGTTTACATCGTAGGTGTTCCAACGGTCAGCTTTCCAAATCGCCATTAGTAGTTCGATATATGGCAAATTAAATCATTTCCATTCATATTATCATAGTCTGAGAGCATAGCCAAACCATCGATAAGAATATAAAAATTTCATAGGTGAGCTCCTCCTAAAAATATCGTATTCATTTACAAGAAGAACCGTAATAATTCAATACCGTATGTGAAGTGATACTTACGTAAATGATTTTATGATTTTAAAATGGTGCAGTGATATTATATATTGGTAATTATTGCTACAATTAATTATAAATACCACAATATTAACTATGTCTGATTTACGAGAAGTAGTTGAAAGTATCTTTTGCTCGAAAACTCGCAGTTTTCAAAGATATTTTTCACTTTCGTAATTTTGCGCTTTGTAAATGGTTATGTACACAAAACTAACGCATAGATTCAGTTTTTACAAGCATACGATCTTGCTGCACAACTGAAAAGCAAGCCACATGTGCACTATTTAGTGCACTACATCATTACAATAACGCTCGCAGTATGCGTGGGTTCAGATTTCAATGCTGTAAATTTAAAGCACATTTTGTTTCTTACAGATTTGCGCACTGCGTTTGATTTACTGGATAGAAATCGTGATGGTTGTGTAACAGCAAGTGAACTACAATTCATGCTGAAAAATTTGGGCATAAAGATAAAAGATGACATCATATATGATCTCATACGAGAAGCTAGTCATTCGGGTAAGAAAATCGATACTTTGATAATACTTACTTTGATAATAAACTCAACTAACCTGCCTCATGCATTAATTGGTAAACTTGTTATTATTGCTGCTCGTAAAGTTAAGTGTTGATTGCTTAATTACCAAAAATGATCAGCGGGAAAGAGAATTGCGAAAATATATTTGAAAACCCATGTTCCCTGACTCGGTGTATTTCGAAATACCAGCCATTTATCGCACATACATACTATGCGCTTTTATTGATTTTTTATTTACAGTGCCATATTCTAACGTTGTGAGTAGTCTTTATAGCTTTTGCAGATTTGAACGAAATTTGGTAATAGCCCCAATAAAATTTTCCAATTTCGATTTTATTATAAAACGGGGTGATTAAGTCGGGAAAACCGCAAATAAAAATGGCTTCTGTGTGTGATGTTTCTCAGAACACGGGTTAAGCTCGCTTTCTGTTTTTCTCCTCTTCTACTTTTATTATTCTCTCGGTTATATTTATGATGATGATTCTGTGAAGAAAATATACAAATTTTTTTCCATTTAATGCCAAAAACTACGCGGGTGGGTTTGGAAATATGTTTAGAAATCTGCCTAAAAACATTCAAACTATCTTTCTGCACTTTTGAATTTTATTACCCCATACGATTGTCAAAATGCGTTGTTTTCATTTAACTCAATAATACTTCTCGTTATCTGCCTTAGTGCGCACATCTTATTTACGGAAAACAAGTAAGAAAATTAACTTCGGTCGGTACCGAATCTTTTATACTCATCATCGTTATTCTAAAAAAGAAGATTTTCATATTTGAAAACGTTCTAGCAAGGTTATTGTGCCGCTTGTGCCGATAATTGATTAAAAGCAGCCATTTGCGAAATTATTTAGAAACTTCCCTATTTTCCTCACAATTTTGAATTATGTACGACAGCTCCGCTCAAGAAAGTTGGCGCTAAATTCGGCTATCCTTTTATAGTTACCGGGCAGTTCTCTAGCCCTGGTGTATGTAGCGGTAGAATGATGTAACTTTTCGCTAAATTGGCGAAAATTGACGAGTTTTGGCAGACTCATTTAACACATATATATAATTTAAAAAGATAGACGGCAGAATGCTTAATTGTGCATGCAGTAATTCCATCAGAATCCGATGAACAAGAAAACTTGAAATAGATCACTTCATGAGAGATCTCTTCTCTGCATTAAAAAACATTAGCGAAAATTGAAAATCATATGGATAGTAACCAATTAATATGTTATTATCCCTATAAGCTTTTTCAAAAACGTTCATGAAGTCTATAGATGTAACACAATTATCAGATGTTTCTCGACTTTTATACTGGATGAGAGACACGTAACCGTCTTCGGTAATAATAATGAAACGAGACTCTGCAATCAGTGCAGATTGCATCACAGGATCATATTAAATAAAAATGTTCTATTTTTTGATATATTTAAGTGCAGTCTTATACGTTCGTTGATGTGTGAGTACAATAGGTTGTTAAGAATAACTGTTTCTTTTCGCTTTCTATACACAACCATACGAATTTTATATTTTATCAAATTGTACGTGGAGCTCGGTTTGTTTTCTTTTTGTGGGTTTTTTTTTTTTTTATATCTATTTATAGTAGTTCATGTTAACAGTGTGCGCTCTAGAAGTTTTCACCTCACTTTGTTGTTTTATTATTTGTCAAATTTTTTAGTACGTTTTTTTCACACACACACACACGCAAAAGCACGTTATAAACTGGCTGCTTAAATCTACTGCTTGATAGCTTGGTCAGTTTGTTGTACCATCTTATGTTAATACACATTTGTACACGTTCGAATATATTGAAATTAATATAACTAAGTCTGTCTCTGATTTTTTATTATTTTATCTTCTTTTATAAATGTCTGGAAAATTTTTGACTCATGCTTTGCTTAAAGTTCACAAAAAAAGTGTTGTATTATTTATTTATTTATATTTGTATATTTATGTTAAAAACTGAATATTTAGTTTTATGAAGCTCAGTGGTAAAGAAAATTGTAAGAAAACTTTAGGATTTTTAAATTACATTCTTTTTTATTCTGAGCGCATCATTTTCTCTTATTTTTAAACGCTGCAATTTTTAGATAATTTTTGGAAACATTGTCTTTTTTATTTAAAGAAATTTTTGCCTCCCGATTATATCCATTTTTGAACGTAGTCACAAAATTCACTTCAACACCTACCAAAATCGCCAATTTGCAATGGAAAAACTTTTTTTATTTTGCTTTTATCAAATTTCAATTTTATTTTCTCAGGTTTTATTTTTGAACTGAGTAGATACAATATTTGCTTAATTACCAAAACTATTTATGTTTGCTATAATTATAATTTAGGAGTTATATTGTTTGTACAGTATAATAATAACATAATAACAACATTAATAATAATAATGATTATAATAATAAAAATAATAATAACAACGAAGATACCCTACAATCGATTTCACCACATTACTTGGTAAGATAAGCTTTAATGTCCCTGATCGCTTCTCTTCCCTTTTTTCATTAAGCCTAGTCAATGTAAGTATAATTATGAGCTGTTTAATCCGTTCAGAGAATGGAAACCTAAATAATGTCCATCACTTAATCTCGATATCGGACTGTTTAAAGTCTATCAAAATAATCATGCTTAATACGCGAGATTTGCCTATGTCATATTTAACCTAACTTGCAATCTTAACATCTCACTATAATTCGAAAATTAACTGATGTTGTTTACTGTTATCGCTTGTCAAGCTGATTGAGGGATGACTTGCAAGTTGGACCTGCACTGGTTGTGAGTGTGCCTCTGTACTAGTTGTGTACATGGTTTTTTTTTCTTTCTTATTTATTTGTACATGAATTATTATTTAAATGTTTGTGTGTTATTTATTAAGTTTTCTTTTCTTTACATCTTCTTATATACTTTTCAATAGTTTTTAATAACAATTAGTATAAGATTTGCTTTTAAAAGTCAATTGAATTCGGCTGTAGATTTATTTCAGTTGAGTTTTATGTGTAATAAATAAACAAAATATATAAATAAGTGCCCCGTAATCAAGCACTGTAGGCTGTCTATCTAAAAAACACTTAATTAAATCAGGGACGACTGCATTTCTTGTCTTGTTGACAATGTGGATCATTGTTAAAGTTTGTAAGGAAATGTTTAAATAGAACAATCCGTTTGTTGATCGGTGATGGTTATTTATGAAACGACATTTCAAAATAAGGTGCTATATGGGAAGTGGTCGAAAAGTGGTATGATCCGAACATGCTGGTGTACCAAATATCATGCTACCTCGACCGCTCTGACAACCAATGACAAAAATTTATATCAGTAATCGGACCCCATGACGGCCGTCACAGTTATTTAACAAAATTTTGTAAAGAACAAAAAAGAAATGGTGTCTTAAATAAAAACTTTTTAATGTCGCACTAACAGTTTGCGTGTCTTTGTCACAATCTAGGAGACTGCTGTTATAGGTATCGTGGTTGTTAGACTTCGTTCCACATCTGTCTTTACATTATAGTGGCTCTATTCCGGAAGATGACTTTTTCATGAGACCGATGTGCCTAGTCAATCTCCGCCCATCGTCGAGTGGCACATTGCCTTTTTGCTTTTAACTGAGCCAAGTATCCATTTTTGATTGTAGATATAATCTCTAATCACCTCTCTTTTTCCCATTATAACACTTTTCCTAGGTAGCCAACGCTCAGGAGCTATTAAAGCGTTCTGTAGTATGAGAAGGTCTAAGGTGAACTAAAATTTTTAACAAATATTAGCGTAGCGGCTGATTTTTAAATTGCGTGATCGATAGGCTACTAAAATGGCGGTAAGCTCTTCACATATAGTGCTAGGTTCTGCCATTACTGCTTTGAGTTTGATTTTGAACGTTCCCACGAATCCTCCTACCTGCTCATTTGTAGACGATAAATAGGGGGTGCTTTGTTTGTGAATAGTAGCGTTCCGACCTTTACGTCTGCAATTCATTAGCATTATATTGTATTTCATGATCGAAAAAATTTTTCGGCATACTTCATTTGCAGTTTTAAGGCTCGTGTTAGTCAGAATATGTAGCTCTGCCCAAATTCTAAAAGCATCAGCCAAACCTAATAAGTATATTCCCATAAGCATATCCGATCGGATATGAACTCTTTCGACAACTATGGTGGGACGTACCCAAAAATGTATTAGTGCCATTCTGGGACTACGTTGGCAAGGGAAGCAATGGAAATCGCCGCCTTTCCGTTTAGACTCTGGGAAGGTTTTCATGCTACTTGTGCCAAATTCTTGTTATGTAATTCATTGAAAACTTTTTAACACTGCATAGCGCATGTCAAGTGCAAGCGTCGTCTCTTTAAGGTAAACTCTTTTTGTTCAATATGGAATCTGTTTTATGTTTCACACTTTCGAAATTTGGCCTGCTAATTTCGCTTGACATGCTGTCCGCATCGTCGTATCCATGACTTTTTTAAAGCGCATTTCGTAATTAAATGCATCTAGATAAACGACATAATCTGGCTGAAAGACATGGTAGCTTTTGACAAAGATGACGAGATGCCGTATTGTCGGTAATTGGATATAAATATATCGGTTTTCTTATCTAGCTGACTGTACTTTTGTTGAAAAGCTTTATACGTTCAGAAGGCAAACTGGATTGGTTTCTTTGAACCGTCCCGGAAAACATAGCTTAGTATCGCCACTATGCCTACGAAGTTAGCAGCAACAGCCAGAACCAAGGACAACCGCGGCTAAAACCACGTTAACATAATGTCATTTAATATCTGCTAAACTAAATACAACATTACTATGTAATAAACGATTTGATGGATATATTATCTGACCAAGATTTTAGAAAAATCGACTATAATAGTTTATCAGGTCTAAGACTACGCATCAATCACCCTTATTATAATAACCCGTTTTACCTTTGGATATCCTTTTTACCAATTTTATACCTACACCTGGTACAGTGTTGTCTCGAAAAAATTTTGGCTTATTCATACTTACTCGCATATTGTGCACATTTAATCTTCTGAATAGGCCGTCGATGTGCTACCTTTTGTAAGATACCCTCTTTTATTTGAATTAATTAGTTCATTTTCCACCAACCCAACACAGCAAAGACAATTCACCTAAATATTAAAAAAGTAGACACCAGTTTGACTGTTAAGTACAGCGTAGTTTGACAAACTTTAAATTTTTTCTGGTGTTGGTAAAAACAATTTTGAATACTCTCTTGACATCACATAGTATTTTTATGGACGAATTACTTATTGTTCACTTTTTCAGCTGTATTCGGCTTATCTCTCAGCAATTTAGACCAATTTAAATTGATTCATCACGTTCATTTTTTCCACACTGCTTCCCTGTTGTTCGCTTGAACGTAGCGAAAAAACGCGTGCGCTGCATATTCTCCTACCACATACAATAAATGTAGGTGATCGTCTCCGTGTTTGAAATAATGGGAAGAGCCTTGAATGCCGTCATGTTCAGCAAGTGGTTTCGTAATAAAAAAGTGACTTCCCTATGTTCCCGCAAGAACCATCCTTCAATTTTTGGTGTCAGACAGTGTTTCCGTCATGCTTTTTGCGAGTGGCTTTATCTGTTTTGAACAACACCACATTTCTAGAAAGATTTCGATTCCCTCTTAAGTTCCAACCTTCTTCATACAACTTAACTTCAGCCGGTAGATAGATCCGAATCATCCTATCTATAACCAGATCAGCGTACGCGGGATTCATATATGTCTCTTTAAACAATAGGCGTCTGCGGTTTTCTTTTGGGCTTCTTATATTTGGCAGCAGTCTTGATAGTGCTACGATTACTTTTGCCGCTATCGAAGTGGTCATATTCAGATGAACTATAAACTTTAATCATTGATTATTACTCCATGTATCTTAATAACTTCCTTAATGATGACCTCACAGCAGCCCTTCTTTATGGATACCGTCCTCTGTTTTAAAGAACAACGTAATATCCGTAAAATAATCCGCTATTATATATTTGGAGGTAGTTTGCGGCATGAAGGTGGTCTAAGGATGTCATAAAGTACTTCTATTTTGTAAAGATGAATGTCTTTTTAACGTCCAACGTGACTATTAAGCGGTTCCGCTTTGTATCAACTTCCCACCAAATACCTCTGGTTGCTGCCCTTACAAAGGAGACCACTTCTTGGATTGTATTTACGGGCGATCGTTTCGCCTTTCGCCTCCCGACCCGGTTATAGGCAGTGATAGGCGATTACACATTAGTCGTTCCAAAATTTTCCTTGCGGTATCCGAAGGACGTATCGGCATTATAGGGGCTCATCTAATCGGTTAAGTATCTGGTTGTCAAGATAACTTTTGCTTTTGATATCAGGTCTATGCCTTCAAATGTAGCTTCTTTTCAAGTGTCATCTACGGAATATGGTTTCTACAACAGTGTTCACAAACGTAGGGCTTGAAGATTCCGGGGGCCGCTTCAATTTGATGCAAATTATATGATAGGCTACGCCGGATTTTTTAAGCTTTGGCCGCTAGTTCTTCTTGGCGACTCATGTACTCCACGATGATTATAGACCTTTGCTAAAGCCTGCATATTCGGTTACATTTCGGTCACAGCGCAGCTATTTCCCCGTTCCACCTATAGACGGGCTTACGAAATAGCAGTTTGGTTGGCCTCCTTATCATGTAAGTATTAGAAATCCTCCTAAATCACTCCTAAATTTTTTGGATTAAGGTCATATCGTTTATGGATACTGCCCGTTCTTTATCTTCTACGATTATTTTAAACATATTTTTATTGAAGTTATTGGCCGTCTATCGTGCTTAGCGTAGGATTTTCGGTTGGCTGGTTGTAAACGTCTGTATCTTAATGGAGTGCAAGTCTGTAGTCAATGTGCGTGAAACTGTTGGGTGTCGTTTCAGTTTTGCATAGAAGCTGCTGTTAAGGAAGGTAAGGTCTATCCGCATCTAACTTTGCTGAAACGGTATGTTCAGAGGAGTAGTTGAGAGGAGCATCCCGAGGACGCGCAGGCTTACTTCTTTTTCACTTGTTTTTATGAAAAGATAAAAATCACGCTTCGCCGCCAAATAAGCTTTTACGCGGGAAATGATATGGCGGGGTCTAGAAAATCCAAATGATCCAAAATATGATCCAAATTTTCGACAGTTAATATTTATGCTAATTTGCTACTATAGACCAAATTTCATTGTACAATAGAGTTGGTTGTTTGTATTTTATATAACCTAATAGACATATTTGACAAGCGTTATACGAAGGGGAGTCAAAAAATTTGATCTACAAGAATTTAGCTTAGACCAACTTTTGCATGAACGGGAGCTCCTAAAAAATTGTTGCATCGGATTCGAATTGTTCATACCATATTGAAATGCCAACCGACTGCTGATTAGCAATTTTTGTCGAGGAATTTTGAAAATTGCAAATTTTTTCGTATAACCTTCTTTTCAAAAGGGGAGTTATATATAAGGTGGATCCGCACAAACTTAATATATTTCGTATAACAAGGGGTGTAAAGTGCGAAAATAAACTGATGTAAACAGCCGCTTAGTACTGCCATATTCCCCACGGCACCTTTGCCCAAACACTGTCCAATCTTATTTGCGCGGCGAGTCACGCAACGGCAACAATATATATTATTATATATATGTACATGCTATATGTATATATATGTTTCAAGCACTCTCACTATGAAATCTTTCGTGAAAATCACATCTTTGCAAAATGAATGAATAACTGCATAAGGTGAAGGTGTCCGGTATTTAATCGCGGCTGTGCCCGAACTATTCTTTTCTCTTAAAGGTATTCTGGAGAAACGCAAGGTATAGGCCGTTTTAAAAAATCGTGTTGTGAGAAAAATGCACTTAAATGTTTGCATTTATATTTCTTTTCAACGCAATAAATGTTTTATTACTTTTTTCCATTAGTACGCAATCCCAGGAGCATAAACCCATTCCGTCATATCTGAACATTTTTCACTATTTTCTTTCCTTAAAGATCTTATGGTAGATTGCGCCGATTTTTCCACGTCTGTCGAAGACGCAATTGTGCATTTCACACTCTACGTGTTGCGAAGTCACGATAGAAACGGCGAAAAACTGTATAATTCTGTAGCCGAGTCCATAATTATTGAAGAATCCGCCATCACACGTCTGTCAACACTTTTTTCTTCTTGGCAGAAGCCCTAACTTTTTTCGAATCAACCTTAGTCTCGTAACCGTGGAACCGTAATCTGAATGATACTACACTAAACGGAGATAAATTATAAATATGTGGTAGCTATTTCGTTGCGTGCGAGAAAAAGTCTCGAGTTGCACGGAAAAAAGATCTTTTAGATAATACTTTTGTTCTACATCTTCTAGAAAGGTCAAAGCATCCGAAACATTCCTTTTTTAATAATAATCGTGATCATAAAAGCCATATACTGGGCGAAAAATTGAAATTATTTATTATTGTAAACAACAGAGTTTCGTTTCTTTGTACTGAATTTCTTTTTTTTACTTTATAATGGGACAAGACTAATCATTCGATTCACTAATTTTGATGACACCAAAAAATTGCCAAATCCGACTCAAAATTTTCACAGAAATTTGGAATAACGAAATACTCAACGGTTTTTGTTGATAAATTTTGAAAACTGCCATTTTTTCCATAAATAGGGCGTTATTTGGAAAGTAGTCGAAAAAAATTTCAGAGCCAATCCATTTTCAATATTGCTCGTACTTGGTTCAAGCCACGGCAAGATTTCACAAAAGGAGTATGCAATGTGGATTGGGAATTTGATACTCTCCTTTAGCTGCTCTGATTGTTCAAACAATTAGCAGGAGGCATTCCTATCTCAACAGCTTCATGTTTCAAGTGTTCTGTGATTGCGTTGACGAAAAGATTAAGAATGTAGAAATCACAAACTTAAGGAGAAGTTTAACTTACGTATTAACAGAGTTGGACAGAGAGATGGACAGAGTTGGACATGTAGTCTGTAATTAAAACTTTATTAATCCCTCTATTAACGCAAGCATTAGCTATTTACGAGAAATTGATTGTAGTCCAATATAGGTCAACTTGGCTTTTTAACCAGTATACTACGCAACATCTTACATTTATCCGCAGTAAAGGTATATCGAGAGGCAGTAGTGGTGACCATCGTGAGGTAGATGAAGACACTATTAATGACTTTTTCGTACAAAATCAATTTACCATCATATTTCAATAATTTTAGAGATAGAAATTGCCAAATTTCCCAAGAAGTGGAAAATAGATCAAACCCATTTTTAAACACATCTTCCGTTTTCCACATAACTCCACCGATTGGCATCCTACCCTGTCTCTCCGAAGTTGCGAAGTACATCATGAAAGAACAACTTGATTCATTCTTGAGTAACAGTCTTACCCTGCATGATGCCCAGTTCGCCAGTACGTTGCACGCGGCAACTTTAAATTTCCCTCACGGAGTCCGTTAGGGACAACATTAATGTAGTCAAGAGTTATGCACTTGCCGTTCTGAACCTAGCAAAGGCATTTGACAGAGCCCCATAACATTATTAACAAATTTTATGATAAAGTCAGCTTTTCTCGAAGTGCTTATAAGCTTATTTAGTCGTATATTTCGGATTGTAAACCGTTCGTTTGCGTGAGTGACTCGAAATCTTCCCTGGCTGAGGCTATGTCTGGTGTATCTCAAATTTCTATTTTTGGCCCCCTATTGCTTAATCTCTTCGTAAATGATCTTGGAAATTTGGTTGGTTTCGATATAATCCAAAAAATGCGCATTCGTTTTAAAACAATGTTAACGAGTCTTTAGCAATTGTTAACTCCTGGATGATAAATAATATGCGTTGCATTACCAATTGTCCTGTTGGTGAGTCATTCACATTCAATATAAAAATAGCTGGGTATTCCATTGATCTGGTAGATTCAATGTAATGTCTTGCGATAAACCTTGACTGCAAAACTCAACTTTGGCCTCCATATTGACAATGTCTCTGCTAATGTTTGTCTTACGCTCCGAAACCTGTGCAATCTAAATCTATGTCTGCCAGCACTGGTTAAGCATGCCACTACACATTCACTCCTCATGATGCATTCTAACTATTATATTGAAGTCTATTCTGGGTGCCCAAAGTAAAACTTAGATAGGCTTCAAAGTACTATATAACACACTTTGTTTATATCGCCAAACTTACAAACCAATCTTCCTCCTTCCTTCATGCTTTCTAAGCATTCTCGTTTCCTAATTATCTAAAATTCAGGTTGCACATCTAGCGCTGCGATATCATTCAATCTCGATCCCCAAGCCTTTTAGTAGAACGACTGCAGTGCTCTACATCGAACAGAAACCCTTCCATGTTAATATTGCGTTTTTCTAACACATCAGCCGAACGATCTTTTACTGACCGTATATTTGAAGCCGCTATCACTGAGTCTGGAATCATTCGATGATTCTTTGATTACGTTTAGAAGGAAATTAACAGTACTGCTGAACTCATAATGTATATTTTGTTGGATTTGATGATTGTGGATTTTATGGCGTAGTTTCTTTTTGCACATGAAAGTTGTTTATGTAACTAAGTAATAGGCCTATGACCTTATAATTAATTAACAAATAAATAAGTAAAATGAAACGAAAAAACAAAAAGCACACATACGCTCATCTAGCGTAGTGAGACACTCGTACCCACCATAGATGTAAGCTAAGTGTAAACCAGGAAAATGATGCAAACATTCAAAAGTTTGGTAAACGATAATAATCATTCTTTTTGAGAATTGCAATTTCTTGCATTTTTGTAGGTGTAATAGGATAAAATTATATGAGCACCGTGTACCCAATTTTTTCAAATCAGTTATGTCGGATTAAAGGAGATAGAAGTGCGTTTTCGAGGCAAAGGAAAAGAACAGTTTAACATCACCCGCGAACATTAGGATATGAGTTGACTTAACCACCCGTGAAAGGTTATTCATGTACAGAAGAAATAGCAATGGTTGTAAGTGGGTACCTTGAATGACACGTGACATCGCGAAAAATTTTTCGGAGGTGACGAACTTGAACCAACTCTACGTGACTTAAGATAAGAGTTTATGCCCTTCAATAAGCATGAAGGGAAACCCCATGGCTGCGACTTAAAAATCAATAACTTATGATTAACACAATCAAAAGCTTTACATCCTTCTGACTATACGGCATCCTAGCCTTAAAAACATGACGTATGAGAAATGCGGTCAAAGTTTTACTAGGTAAATTCTAAAAGGTTTGCTATAATTCATGTCCTTCGAGAAACGTATGTTGACGCGGAGGAACAGATTTTTGAATCACGAAAACTATTCGATGAGAAATGATTCAGTTTTGATAAACCACTTAATTTGATAATGCCTCTGTACTTCTGCAAGAGCTATGTCACATTTATCTTGAGGAGTAAATAATGTATTTTTTCAATATGGCGGGAAATTTGTAGTTTTTAGAGAGAAAGATTACAAATAATTGGTATAACCCAGCAACGATGTATGATTTAAAAACACATAAAGGGTGCCGTCAGTTCCTATCACGCTACTATAATTTAATAGACTTAATATTTGTAGTGACCGAGTTAGAACCCGAAGGATAGTTAATTATTTGGTACGGATAGTTACCAGCAGAATTGAGACTAGCAATAGCAAAATCTCGGAGGTCATCGGCAAAGCGAATCGTGATTTCGAAATGGTCAAAGCAATTAAAAGATATTGATGCCGGGAATGCATCAACTCTTCTTTTGCAGTTGACAAATTTTCATATTTTTACTGTTTTTCGAGTTTGCAAAGATTTGATATACACACATATATTTGTTTGGCCCCACCCAAAAATATGGAGCATTTTGGTTTTGCTGCCAAATCGTTTATAATATTCGAAAGTACGCAACTATACTGTCTTTCGAGTTAACGATCGATAAAATTATAAAAATACTAAAGCATTTTCTCAGTTTTACACGGATCACTGGTTGATTGGAACTTCTATTGATTGATTTCATAGGTTCTCAGAGTTTGGCATAAAACTAAAATTTAGATCGATATCTGCCATTAATTTTTTTTTTTGCTTTGCCTCTTGTTGGAGTGTTTCTGGGTCGATCACATCTTGTTTTTAAACTTCGTGTGCAAAATTGTGTTGAATTGAATATAGCAGTGGGGTTTCGATTTTCTATCCCAATCTTTGCAAGCTGGTTCTGCTTGATTTTTTTTACATAAATTGTTTGCAAAAAAACGAAATTGTATAACGCATTTTATTTTGTTTATATGTGTCATTTTCAGGTAATGGCTTAATAAATGAAGGTGAATTCCTTCAATGGGTCGGACGTATACAAGCGTTATGTGATGAACAGCAGCCGCAACAACAAACACAACAAGAGAAAGAAGAAATTACTAGCAAATCCGACGGTGTTGATGATGTGACAGAGGACTTAATTGCCGCATTTCGGTAAGTTTTAAGATATAATAAATCACACACATATTTTTATATTTGAGCTATTTGAACTTTGTCAAACCACGTGACACCATCACTGTGAAATTTTCGGCATCACTGCTCAAATAACCAACCCAAGTAGTTTTCATTAGCTCTTTTTAAGCTCAACTTTTTCCACCATTTCTGCAGTTTTGCAGACTGGAAAATGAAGGCTAGTCGGTAAAGAGCAAAGGTCGAACTATACGTTCGTCGTATCAAAATTTTCCAGCCAAACTCTCTTTATTTTTCCCGAGTCATAAAGGTTCCGAGGCTATGGTAATGGGAGGTGACGGCTTTCCTGCTTAGTTCTGGACGTTTTATCTTATTTGCATGCCTTGATTGTACTAATTTTTGACAGAAGAGACCAAAACCAATGCTCTTGCCTCCTGGAGCGGCTGATAACTGTAATAATATATTTCATTTCCAGCGTATTCGATCGTGACGACAATGGTTTGATCAGCCGAGATGAACTACAGACCGCCATGGAAATGATTGGTGAGCCACTGAATGAGCAACAATTAACCCAACTGTTAGCTATAGCGGACTTAGATCAAGATGGACTTATTAATTACGATGGTACGTTAGAAAATTGAATAGTCTCAATGTTCCGGTATAATTGCAGGTATTCGTCAACCTAAAATTAGCTCTAAGTAAAAATGAAACCCACATATAACAATAACTAGTTACACACAAGAGTAGATTATAAAAGAAGCAACCACAACAATTTGAAATAGCAAACACGGATGTAAATATAACTGTAAAACAATGACCACAGGCGCACACGTATAATTTTTTGGAAATCTATCAGCACACAGATAAGAATTTCGGTAAAAATCCATTAATACTACATGTAGGCAGAGAAACAATGATTAGAATATAATCATACAACTTCTAGAAATGGAACGACCGGCCCCCGCATGTAAAGAGTTGAAAAGGGGAAAATTTTCATTGGAGTTATTTTGCTAGAAACGCTAGTACGAAAGGGAGGGAAAGCCAGTCGAGTCATCATGTTAAAAGCGCTGAGGGTAAAGACAAAAATGGAACCAACAAATTGTTTGACACTCTATAGCTCAAGTTTATATATAACAATTACGCGATGCACGCGACAAAAATTAAGAAGATTGCGGCTTGATATTATTGGTAAGGCTGATAAGCAACATCAAATGGTGGTCGGGGAAAAGTTTTACAGAACAGTTAACTTCAAATATCGTAATATCTATGAATTGGAAGCAACCAGTAAACAAGAGGTGTGCAGGACACGATGGAACAATGAAATCTACACAAAAGCAAATGATTAATAATAGGCAAACTACTTCTACAACCTACTGTCTACAGTGCTTCAAAAGTGGAAGCGTCCATCTATGATTGTGGCATAACATTGTGTCAAAAAACAATGCATAAATTGAAAATTATAAACCTGTACCTATATTGTCGAAATGGATATCAGAATAAATATGACAGCAAGCGTGTAAAAAAGATTAATTATCTCGAATTACATAAGCGCGCATAACAAGCACATGGATCAAGCAAGGATAATGCTTTGAGAGCAAATTTATTGCTAGCTGTACTTTAGCGGGTAGTCTGGAGAAATTTCTTTGGCGGCTGAAGGCTTTAAAATGCACAAGATCGAGGCTGCACAAACACATTATCCGGCGCGAGTTATTCGGGTAGATGTTATCGTAAACTGAGCAAAAATAGCGGCCCTATAATTTTCTCATCTGACAAGAAAGTAGGAGTAAACCTTAAAAGGAATCCTAAAAGTTTTTGCAATCTTGTGGATTCAAAACGAAAAGTTTACGGGTTGCCTTCGCCCATGTATCTTGACGTTATTGAATCATTTAAACCACAGACTATTTGTAGCGTGTTTGCGAAGTTTTTTGAATAATCATACTCTAACCAAACTCAAAGTGATGTTGACTACCCCTATCATATTGAAAATTATGATATTATGTATAATATAAAATTCTCACATTCCGAAGTTTACAACAATCTTTGTCAGTTAAGGTGTTCATGCCTTCCCAGTTCTTATGGCAGTCAGTGCTGAGTTTTATGAAAAGATGGACTCAATGAAGGAGTTGTTATGAACACTTTTCTCCCTTCCGTGTTTTACGTAAATAATTTAATTATTATTATTACTTATTTCCAACAAGTGATCGATGCGATTATGTAAAATGATTGTTGTTTAATGTACACAATTAAGATCAATACAATATAATTTGTCTTAGGGCGAAATTTTGATACGCATGACACCTGGGTTGCTTATATGCTACATCCCAATAGATTTTTTTGCCACTTTCATTGTTTGTTAAATGGCTATCGTAATAGAAGGGCTGGTAACTAAACTGTGTATTGTTTACTAGATTTAAGGTCTATTTGTCATTGCAAAAGTAGTAGTCGTTAGACTAATTTGGATATAAACTTGTTATTATTATAATTTATTTAGACCAAATGAATAAATTCTACAATTAAAAATTAGGGGATCACTAGCACCTAAGAAATGGGAACTAATACTGCACATATATAATATATATATATATATATATATAACGTTTATTAATTATTAATTATTTTCGATTAATTATTGTATTGAAAGCATGTTGTACAGAAAATTAAATATTCTAATGAATTATTGTATTATAGGTATTTTTACAGGTGCTCTTTTGATATGATGTAATTTGACTTCGTTTAATTCATCTAATTTTACCTCGTTATAAGGTTACTTGGTATTGGGTGTATTTGATGGTAAATAAATAAAAAATCATAAATAATAATAGCAATAATAACAGCAATTATTAGCAAAGGGCCAGTTATGTCACTACATTTCATAGCAGCCTGTCTCTTCCACAAAAAGAATACGGTGTTGTGTAGAATATATTAGCCGATCGAAAAATCAAAAGCATTCACATGTGCAGGTTCTGCTATAGAGGGTATGTTGATTCCAAGTATTATCATCGAAACTATGGTGAAATATAGCTTTGTGTTGGGCTTCGAAAAAGAAGCGCTAACGTATGCTACTCTAGGACTGCTATTAGGTGCTGAGTATGTCAGAAGAGACGAAATCTTACGTACAGTAATAGAATGATAGCAAATTTCAGCAAATTCAAAGAATATATCTAAGCGTGCATGAAAACAGATGAAAATTGCGAACGATGCGAAGAGCGCAGTTTAGAAGTGAATAAAGGGCACCTAACGAACAATAGCATAGCAATAGAGCTGATGAAGCTAGTCACCAATTCACCACCAGTATGGTTCTCGAAGTCGCCTTTTGACAGACGGAAAATTAAGAAACGCGAGGTTATAGCTTAATACCAACAATCTAAACGGGTAATTACTGGAGAAGCAAAGATTGCATACGTGCATACAGGTGCACCACACCTAAAGGCAAAAGCCTAATGGCAAAAGAAAACCAAACATTTAAACAAACAAGAAGAGAAACACGAGGAAAGCTTTCTCGAAATTAATAGTCTACAGGGTTTCTGAAGCTTCTTTTTGGGTGTTACATACATTATAAAAAAAGGAAAATAGGTATAGCCTCATTCTTCAGCAGTGGGTATAAAAATGACGAAAACAAAAGAATAACATTCATGTATAAATAAACAAGAGCAAGGAGGAAGACACGAAAAAGCATGCATACACCTTGCGCAGAGGCACGCATGGACTCGGTACAAACTCAAGACGGGAGTGAACCCTTTAGTCGTTGCAAACAAGCAAAAGCTTGGCAATCCATATTAGTAAACAAATTTACGTAATATTTCTAATCATAACAAGATATAATTCAGATACGACATAGGCATATCGCGCGTAGTAAGGAGAGTTAATTTATAGAATTTAAAAAATCCGATATTATCTGATAGTCATATGTGTCATTTCGATTTTTGCAAAGGGCTTTAAAAGGCTCGAAAAGCTCATAATTACATTTGTGCTTTACGAAAACAATGATACTAGAGAAACGATTAAAGTTTATCTTACTATGTAACGACGGCGAAGCGAAAGTTTTGCTGTCACTTTTGGTTCAGAATACGAAATGTGACGTGAAATGACATGTGACACTATGACAGGCAAACACAAGTATAAATTTTATTAATGTTGAACAATAAAAACGCCACAATCCGGCTCTTAAGCAACAAAATATTTTCCTTATACAAATTTTAAAATTATTAATATAATTAAAAAATTTTTTAAAAAAATCATTAGTATTTTATATAATCCACATAGGCGTGTGCGTATTCGTGTTTTTTGCGTTAGGTGGGAAAACTTCAAATACTGGCGTACTAGCCGCTTAAGTCGTCTCCATTCCTTCACAGAAGGATTTGCTGTTCAGTCTGTTGACGATGCCCTATCCTTTTCCTCTTCGCCGTTTATGCCGATATTTCGGATAGACAAAGAAAATATTAGAAGAAAGGGCCAAAATAGTTTGCTTCAAACTTTTTCTTCTTAAACTGAGAACATAGACGGCGATAACGATTTGAAATCATAAATTTAATAAAAACCGTGTTCTGTTTCTTGTAATCTGTGTCAATGTAATTAACGAGTGGCAACAAAGATAAAATTTTGTAATATTTTCACGAGTTTAACTTGTTTACCAAAAATGGTCTTTCTGATTTGCTTTATCCAAGGGATAACATAAGAATGGCGTTTGCGTCAAGGAAAAGTAATAGAACCATAATATTTGACAAGGCTATTAGCCTTTTATTATTTAAAGAAAATTGTATTAGAAAATTAATAAAAACTGGCCATAGCTACTGTATGTAAACATCTCAAGCTCTGCGGTAGGCAGTGTAACTGGCCTTGCACCTACAGAATGGCGTAGGCGTTTTTAGAAATGTTGATTCTTGTGTGATTTCCAGGAATTTGAAAGACAAATTTAAAGTTTTGACGAAAGAAGGCATTTTTTTGTTAATAAAAAATGTTTAGATTAATTTAACGAAAATATCCTAAGCTCTTCTATAGAGCATGCTGTTTTAAATATACTGTAAAAAATTCAAATGAAAAAAATGAAAATTGGTTTAACTATTCTGCGTGGTATTTTCAAAAACTGTATTTTGAGATAAAGGTACTTAAAATTCCAAGGCGGTCTTTACTTTCTTATACTTATGTTCCAAAATTCAAAACTTTGGCGATGTGGCCATGCCAATAATTATCTTTTTATTGCATTCTTAATCATTTAAGAGATCTTCTAAGCCAATAAAAAAATTTAACATGTAAAAGTTTACGTTCAATGTATACAATACAATTTTCTTATAGCACTTATATTAACTACAATTTTCGTTAGTTAATTCAACTGTGTAGACAACTTCACAAAGCTATTAAACTGTGTAGAACTATGGCTTAAGATTTAGTATGAACTGATACATTCGTTTACCTTTTATGAATCTATTCCACCAATCCTGCTATTCTTTCCCTACGTGGAATTTCGGTCTTTGTTTAACTGTTACAGCAACTTACCTCCACGTTATATAAAATACATATTTAACAATATAAATTATAACGCACGCACATACACACACACGCAGACACTAGAAAATGTATGTTAATTGTTTTGGAAATCAAAGGAAGTCAAAACGTAATTTTTAGCCTCACCAACTTAATTATTTTCTAACTAGTGTTTATAGATGCAATTTGCACGATATATGTATATACAGTCAAGTTTTTGCCGCTTTATCTAAAGCCTGGCGTGTTAAATGGTGACGCTTTAGCTCTACAGATTTGCTACAGCTGTATCACAGCCGCTGTGTATATGCTATTTTGCAGTCAACCCTTAATCCCCGGGTGTTTTATAGCCTCTTGGGCTTCCGTGAGAATATTAACACTCAGCCTGTTTTCTTTTAAAGATTTTAATTATTATTATTATTATTATTATATATGCTAAAGCGTTGATTTCTAGTAATTTCTTTGCTACGATTATTATTGCTCTATTGTCAGCAGCGGTCACGTTTGAAGGTCTCTCTAGAAGGAGACTAGAAGCATTGTTCTGTAGTAATCTTCCATGAACCATTCTTGCCTGAAGGAATTTTTGATATTCAGTGTTATTACTAGGTAACATTTTTATTTATAAACATCGCAGGTTCTGCAAAAATGGCTTGTCTTGTAGCCATGTTACTGTTTTTTTTTGCGAACTTAACATTTTCCTTTTCGTCTCCTATTGGCAAGTATGCAAGGTTGTTAATCTGCGGAAACATGGTTCGCTTCGTAAAGTTTCTGTGCATAGCGGACGTAAATCTCTCGTTTGTTAAAATAACGTTAATGTGTGGGAAAAACTTTGCCAGATTTCTGCCATGATCGCTTTGTCTTGTATCTAGTTATTTCCAGGGTTCCAGTCATGTATGGTGGAACATGACTTCCTAAGGGAAAGAATTGACGATTCTATAACATTTGACTGCAACCGATTTGTAGGTACGCGACAACGACCATATACAAACTTGTGACGAACCAACCCCTTGTTCGTTTTCCTGGGAACATGTATTGGTGCCTTCTCTCTCATTGAATGCTAGTTATGCGTACAATAGGAATAAAAAACAACGGTATTGTTTTCGTAGTAAGAAGACGTGTTTTTAACAGCTCCGTGAGCTCAAAACGGTTTTTACAAAATTGCTATCAACCGGACATTCGAAAGAATAAGAGGGTGTGTTCTTCCACGGTTCTTCGAAGCACAGATGTTCCTTTTGTTTAACGTGGGTGCTTGTCATAAACTTTACCTCACGGCAGTGCACAGGTTAATGTTGTGTAACCGGCACCTTCCACAGAGGTGAACAATCCCTATAAATAAGTGGCCTGGACTCTACTGCAGAAACCAAATATATTTAATGTGTATGGCCTATCATTACCTCTTTAATTGTTCGCTTGAGGAATGATGAAAACCATAGTTACCACGATAGCCCCAAAGGACCGCACCCAGCAGTCAGTGCTCACACATTGGTCAACTGCTGCGTTCAAACTGGAAATTGGACATATTAGCTTTCACCGCGGTTTCCATAAGGTATGTCAATATGCATGCTCGCCCCGAAAGATCTCGGCAAGCACCAATCTGCCGTTCACCAAGGCTGTCACCTCTACCCGCAGGTACTCGCGACTCTTTGAGTGGGCTCCTGGCCCCGTTCAAGCGTAAGTTTGGTTATAAAGCGTTTAGCCTTACTTCACGCGACGTAGTCACACGTGCCTTCGGATCAATCACACAATCCCGGCTAGTCAACACCAGACTACCATTTCTTCAAGATATATTTACGTTGGGTGGTACATCTGACATGCTGGGGTCCATGCTCTCGGCCTACTTTACAAAACCATTCGCAAATCAACAATGGCTGGATTGTATATCCTTCATAGCAATAGTCTTTGAAAAAAGAAATGCTCATAGCAAGCTTCTTTCGGTGTACCCTTTAGCTATCCATTAGAAAACTTGTCGCCAAGTTATAGATAGTCCAAGCCTTTCTCGCTAGCCGGCAGACGCCGGGACGTTTCTCTACCAACTGTTGACCATTTGGTCAACTCGATTGACGAGGAAGAGAATGTTCCTGCGTGTATACCGCCCAGCAGCAACCACGAGGGGGTGAAAATTTTCGCGTCTGTGACCTCTCTTTGACCATCACTGCTTGGGCATCGTCACTGTTGAGACCTGCACTTAAAAAGAGTCATAGTTTCTCCCGCCAGATTTCCATTGTTTTTCGAAGCACAGTAGTCGGTGCAATCTAAACATCCGCCGCAATTTTCAAGGCCTTCAATACGGCTCTTAACACCCGTTATTTCGGAATTAGACCAAAAATATGAGGCCTCGTATATCTGTTGGCTTCATTTTCTCAATTGATTTAGCAGCCTTAGGCCGATGCTCCACATTAAGTGGCCTACTGACCGTAGAGGCTGCCATAACCACTGCAGAGGCAGAAGCAGAGGCTTTAGTCATCTTTGCGCTTTTGCTCCTTGGCATCAATAACCGACCATCATGTACCGACGACATCGATTCGCTCAGATTTTGTCCCACATTTTCAGTGTTGGCCCCGCCGACCAAAGCCTCATCCACAGGCAACTCCTCCGGACTCGCACTTTTTTCCACAAAGTGTACCAATCGTCTGGGCACCTTTGGCAACCAACTTTCCATCATAAAGTCCACTTTAGTGTATAAAATATTGGAGAAGTTTTGTTAGAATTTATATGATAAAATAAATAAACTCACCACAGCGACAGCGACAGAAAGCTGGCAGGCTTTAGGAATTTTCCAAATCGGTGAATACAGCGCTGCGAAGTAGGAGGTAGCACTACTTGTTTTGCTTCTGCTAAACCAAAGATCAAGTCTCTACTCTCATTAGGCAACAATTGAGAGAGAGTGTCACTAACATTGGGTACGCTGCCTTATCTCATTGCTTTATCACCATTAAAAAAGCAACTGACAACATTATCAGCTGTTGTAAATTCACTGCCTAATTTCCACAGATTTCCAGCTAATTACACACAGAAAAATAAAATTCTTGAAAGAATTTATTTACGGTTTATAATTTTAGATAAACGCCCTGAGAGGGGTACAAATTAAAACACATTTCACAAGTAAAGCATCCGAAAAAGCGAAAGCTTTTTCCACAGTTAGTTATTTATGGCGTAGCTGTTTCGCACTATTTATGTTTAAAAATATTGACATAAGGTTAGGAAAATATTCCGCACATAACTTTTCAACTGGGAAAATTATAACTATTTAACAGAGAAATGTATTGTAGTGAAAACACAATTTGTTACTTATAATAGTTCACATTTATTTATTAGTGGCTTCTGAACAGTTTCTAGTTAACTTCTGTTGATCAATTCTTTCTTATTTCCAACTTATAGTTGTATAACTATTTATTAAATTTGCGTTGTTACTTATTAATGCTTATGATAGCGTAATTGATAAAAGGAGGTTAATATAAATATAGGTTGTTGCTTAAAGTTGCGAAAGTGCTTGGTAAATCTAGGTTATTAAAATGTAGCAAGACTTGCAAAGTGCGAACTTTGCATAAATAAAATGGGGAAAATAAAATAGAAAATAATTAAATGTCAGCAATAATGCTACACACATCTTTACCATTAAAGGATCTTGCATGGGTTTATAAATTATTGCTGTTATTTCTTCTACGGTGTGTTCTTATATATGTTTAAATAAATTCTTATGAATATAAATATATTTTTTTTTTTGTTTAGGGTTTTGTGTAGAGTTCTTACAAATTTATATATGTTTTTATAAAAAAAAATTTTTTTTTTTTTGTTTGTGTAGGCGCCTTACACTTAGTTTTTTATTTAGGTTATTTATGTAGCGTCTTTATATAGTTCTCACCTATTTTTGCTTACTATTTGATTTTGTTTTGTGGTCCTAAATATTTATTTTGCAACTTGTTCTATTTCATTTTTTACTAATACTAAATTACCTATTTCTAGTGGGAAATTGTTAATTTTTTTGTTGTAATTTATTTTTTATTATTGTTTTTCCTTATCTAATAGCGTATTCGTTGCCTTTTTCCGTCTTTAGTAATGGGCCGATGGTGTCAATCACAACTGTGTCAAACGCAATTGCTAGTGTTGATGTTAAGGTCGCAGGAGTTTTGGTATGTGTTGTGATTTTAGCCTTTTGGCATAGCGGACATCCTTAGCTATTGTGCTTGTCATTTGCGGCCAATAATAGTAACTTCGTATTTTCGACAAGGTACGTGTAATTCCTCTATGATCGCCTTCTATTGGGTCATTGTGATATTTTTAACTAGAATATTTTTGATTTCGGATTTAGTATTTGTGCTTATGATTGCTACCCTTTGGAGTAGCGCGCTACTCTTGTATTTTTTAATATTTTGTTGTCCATTATTTTGAATTGATTTTGCGATACAGATTTAAAAATCTTCTCGCCTGGTGACATTTTGAATTTTGACATTTCTAATATACCAGCTTCTATTTCAAGCCTTTGGAAAAACTGGCCTAAGTCGACTTTTCCGTTGGTATACATGTCATCTATTTTGAATTAGATAATTATTTTTGTGCCATGTTTCATAGAACATTTTTCAAATTTTATTTGCACAAATTATAGACTTTGGGCTCCATATTTTTATGTTTATTTAATTGTTGCTTTTCTGCGCAGTTATTCTTCTGCCGTGTTGTCGATCTTGTCATTGCTCTGTTTATTTCATTGTTTATTTCTTTGAGGTCGTTAATTGTTATGCGGGATAGGGCGTCCGCTATGTAATTGTCTTTCCCTTTGACGTATAGACGTATAGACGTATTCTTCCAAGTCTACTCGTAGACGCGTGAGTTTTGAACTTGAATTCCGCATAGAGAATAGACATACTAATCGTCTGTGATCAGATTTTAGCAAGAAATCGTCGTCCGTATATGTATGGTCTGAAATGCTTGATTGTCCAATGTATTGCGGTTAGCTCTTGTTCGGTGATGGATTTGTTTGTTTCCCCTTTTGTGAACGTTCTTGAGATGTAGGAAACTAAGAGTTGTACTCCGTTATACTGCTATGTCAGTGCCGCGCCGCAGGCGTGCTTTCTAGCATCTGTTGTTATGCAGAATGGTTCTTTGAAGTCTGGACATTGCAGTAAGGTTGGTTTTATTAATTCATTCTATAGGTGCTCAAATGCCTGATTACGTGTTGATGTCCATTCGAATGGGACTTTCTTTCTGCACGAGTATTCTGAAAAATTCTTTATAAGACGTCTGCAATAGTTGCAAAACGCAACGAAACGTCTTACACTGCCTGCATCTTTTGCGATCGGGTAATTCTTGATGATATCATATTTGCTATCATCGGGAAGTATTCCGTTCTTTTGCCGGACTGCATTTTGTGTGCATCACGCCCATAAATCGGTATGTTAGTTCAGCAGGATTAAAAAACAACTTCTAGTTTACATTGACGTCAATCAATTATCGTCAACGCTGTTTGGCTAGGATCTTTGGGTTACTTTTTTCATAAGCCAATGTTTTTTAGACAATGTTTTTTTCTCGGAATGTGAAGTGGAATTAGAATGCTTGATGCAGAAAAATCTCTAATATTCTCTCTTTGTAATGATGATCAATTATCTTTTATTTATTTAATTCACTGCTACGTTATTAACAGACCGCACAACAATAATTTATGTTTCTGCTGTCATTTCACAGATACTCGGGTCACTAAAATGTACGACACGATAAAATAATCACAAATCTAGAACTAAACAACAAACTTACCTTCCTAAGTAGCGGCCGTCCTTGATAAACGTGCGCTCTTCTTACAAGCGATACTATAGTGCACTTTATTGAAAAACGTAGCATCTCATGAATGCTGTTTGAATAGAATCTTTACATGTTTTGCTTAATCATTTCCGACTTCCTATCCCTTTATATCCATTTGGTTCTGAACATCCACAGAAAATGTTTTAATCAACACATTCCCACTCCAAAAATTCGTGTACGATTTGAGTCACTAAAGAGCCACAGCATTAGGATGAACATCGTTGAAATTTTTCTGATAAACGGAGATTTTATTGGTCGAATGATTGTAACATAACATACACAGAATTTTCGAGCTCGTCTCTATGTGCACCGCAGCCACCTTTGTGCAATGCCGTTTGAATATTTTACCGTTATTATCCAAGGCAAACTTTAGCACATACAGAATTTGTTAGCCGTTTGTTTTTATGTGCATAGCAGCCACCGTAGCGCAGCGTCGTCTGAACACAATCTTTAAATTTCCTTCTTCATGAGAGGAGGTTGGCTTTCGCAACCTAAGGAGGTTACTTCGTGCATGAAGGAAGAACATTTCTCTGGATTTACCTTTAAATTGTGTTGCCTGCATAGTTGGAACACATCTCTTAAATTTTTGAACATATGTTGCTCGAAACATCCTATTACTGCTAAATCATCCACGTAGAGAAATGCTTACGATGGGTTTAGTCCGGAAAAGGCAAGAGTCATCATGCGCTGGAA
>KK502597.1:0-38920 GCA_000688735.1 Glossina austeni
AAATCATCGTAATTATGAAACAATTTTGTAATATAAGGTTAAGCTAGCTGATGAGGTTTTTGCAAACGTACTACCAGGCGTAATGAACATACCTCAAGTTTATCTTTATATTAGGTATAAAAAAATGTTGAACATTGATCTATTTATGCCTAACATATGCCTTATAAAAAAGTTTAAATATTTTACAGATGTTTCTCTCTTCGGGCTAATTGTTTATATGAAATTTCCAATAAACTTGAATGAGTTATGCGAATTTTTAGAATGACATCAACTATGGTTTACACGGAATTGAAAAAGTGTTTGAAAATTTCTAGATGCCTTCCGCATTTGCTTTAGTCGCTAAGTTACACGGTCACACAATTACCATTAAAGTAATAATTTTTTGCTTAAGCGATCCACAAAATTGTGGCAGCCAAGTTAGTTGAATGTATTATGCAGCATTTCGAAACTTGTGGCGGTACGTTGTTATTTGAGTTGATCATGATGTCATCTGCGTCTTTCTGTCCGGAGTAGAAAACTTTGGTCTAGGTATTGCACTCATGCTGTCTCCTAGTAAAGAAAACTCTTGACGCAATCACTAACAGAAGAACGTAGTCCTATAGAATATCGTCGTTGTCTTACGATCGATACTAAAAACATCTGTCTGACAGCGACTGTGACCTTTATTTCTGGGTACTGCAATTTCAGAAGGCTAAGCTTCTCGCACAACTTTTTATGTGGTAGCTCCAGGGAGCGGGATGTATTCGAGTCACCTTTGCGATCAAGACAAACGTTTTCGACAACGTATCGCACAGTTCATGTGGGTTTTTATTTACTCTGATAATTTATTTGTAAGAAAATCGCAAGAAGAAACCAACCGGCATGGGACCGAAGTTGTTCCTAACCTAAGTTGGATTTGGTGATTTGCTACCATAACCTAATACAAACCGAATTATTTCAGGCATGATTTAACTTTATAGTTAACTTGTTGTCAATATATTGATATGAATAAATCGGATCATCATCTCATGCCGATTAAAAACTTTATGATTTTTTTAATGCTAAAAGCGGAAAAACAGAATTCATTTATGTTCACCTTCAAATGAATAGAATCGAGTTAAAAAAAAAAAATTCTATACCTATTTTGAAAAAGTTGTGTAAATTTCAAACTAATTTTTATATAAAAATATCGAGATTTTACGCTTCCGCTTTCAATGCTTTTGTTTGCGTTGATGTTGATCTAATTTTACATGAGATTTCATTTGAATAAATATTTTAAGAAGAAGAAAGAAAGAAAGAAAGAAAGAAAAAAAAAATGTAGAAAAAAATCTTTAAGAAATCCTCTTAAGTTGTTCATCTTTAGCACACTAGACGAGTCGTAAAAAGGAGCAAGCGATACGATCAATTGCAAGATTAAACAAAACTAGGGATTAGACAGTAAAAATGTCATCTAACATTAGCAAAAATGTCACCATAAAAATGAAAATAACTTGAAGGTAGAGAAGCAATGTTGAACATTAAAAAACACATTGCAAGATAGATACGATCGTTAGTGAACTAATTATAGTCAATAGTGGATAATTTGTTATACCACTAGAACTTTTTGTTTTTGTTGCTTTCTTTATATAACCGAAAAGACTACGATTTTTCGTATAGACGAGAGCTACTAAAGAGTGAACGAAATTTACTCAATTTTGAGTCGAAATTCTCTTTAACTCATTTACTTTTGCTTTTTTTTTTTGTGCTTTTTCGGTTTTGTGTGTTCTTTCATAATGTGACCCATTGCTCCTCTTCCTCCTTTCTTATATAAAACTGGTATTTATCCGATGATGGCGTATTAGCTGTTTTTTGTTTTGTTTTGTCTCTTGACAGGTAACTTGTTGGCATTTATATGTGTGTGTACATACATCCGTGGGTTTGTGTGCGCTTTTTTTTTTTTTTCTTGTGTAGGATTTAAACAATGAAATCTGTCTTTACAATATAATACATATTGTGAATTGAAAGCATCTTCTATATTGTGTTGTGTGTGTTTAAATTTGAGGGTTGCTTTTTAAATATAGTGAAATTTTCGATGATATCGTAAACGCCCCTTAAAAAAAATTTATTTCAAACACGTAATGATTGCGAAGAAAACCAACTCTGGGTTCTTCTTAAGAAATGTTATGCTGGCAAGAAAATATTTTCGTTTTTCACCCATGTCTACAGTTGTTTTGCAAGACTTCTCTCAATGCTGCGATTTATTGATCCCTGCAAATCTGCCGTAACTTACTTTGTAGTTGCTATTTCAAGTTCAACTTTAATATGTAATGCAGGAAGGACTGTTTTCGGCTTTTCCCCATGTGTTGTTTGGTTAAAAAGAAAGACCGTTGCTATGATTGATAAGATTTTGGTGGGCTCACCGTTGATTGAAAAAATTTCCTCTACAATATTTTTCACTTAACATTGATCAACATTTTCCTCTAACTGCTAATAAAAGTTGATGATAATTAAACCAAAGCTCTAAGGGCTAAGCAGATCTTCGAAAGATAGCAGCCAGTCGAAAATTAATGCCTGTCATTGAAATTCGGCATCAGTTTCCATAATTTGAGTATTATTGCATGCTATTGCTATGTGCTACAA
This sequence comes from Glossina austeni, assembly GCA_000688735.1. Classification (NCBI taxonomy): domain Eukaryota; kingdom Metazoa; phylum Arthropoda; class Insecta; order Diptera; family Glossinidae; genus Glossina; species Glossina austeni. The sequence continues at coordinate 2,599 of KK502597.1, forward strand.
GTTGGGAGTACATTCATAGCCGTCGTGACATTCTAAAATCATTTAAACACATTCGTTTACTTTTCCTTGTTGTTGTTGTGGAATCCTCGAAATCGGAAAAATTAGGAGATAATACTACCTTCTTAGATTTTGCCACCGTTTTATGATCACTCAAATTGCCCACAATAACACCCAAAAGGATTTTTGCAGTGGAGAGGAGGAGGAGGAGGTGACTCCGAAATTCAATTTTTAATTTATTGATTAAGATTTCCAAAAGTTTTTTATAGTAGTAAGGTAGGCAATTGCTATCCGGAGTACTCCGGAAAGAGAGTATTTCTTGCTACTAAAATTGTGCGGGGGGAAGGAAAATACATTGCAGACTGGTTGTACAATGACTCACTGCTTTGTTTCATGGTTAAACTACGCTAGTTATTGCAAAGCGAATCAGATTGAATCGTATTTGTTTACAATTTTTTTGCAGATGATTTTTTAATTTTACGATCATGTCACAGACTGTATTACTATAAAAATGAGTGAAATTTTTAAAAAAATTCGTATCGACCTGCAAAAGCTATTATCAAAAATGGCAATGTATTGATTTCTTTTCTTGAAAATTTGGATGTAAGAGATCTACCACGCACTAGTCGACTAATCACTAAAAAAGATCGACGAAATTGTGAAAATATCGAAAGTGAGCGACTCGTAAGCAGGCACAGCATTGCTAAGGAATTACATGTCGAAAATGAAACCACTCACCAAATTTTTGGCTAAGGCTGCATAGACAGCCTTGTAGCCGCACACAGTGTCGATCAGAAATCTGACTAACTGAATTTCTATCAGCGATTTGCTATTGTAATCAAAAACAGCATCAACCCATTTTTGAACCAAAACACTACCGCTGATGAAAAATGGCTATCATATAAGGAAGATCGAATATTGTGATAATTATAAAAAGGCGAGGAACCACGAGCAACTACGAAACGAGAAGAATTGACATTCTATGAAGCTACGCTAGACTTATGGTGAGATTAAAAGATAACCGATCAAACGCTTGGTTCCAATCTCTACTGATAGCAATACACGAGTAACCAGTTGAAAAGAAAACAGGTCCAAATTGGTCTTTCATTATGAACACAGCAGACTAAATACATTTTTGATGACTTACAAAAAAAGTGAAGAGATCTTGATGCGTACATGGTATAGCGTAGACCTAGCTCCGTTTACTTATCAGTTCTTTCGCTCTCTTTACTAGTCTCCTTTGATTTCAAAAAATCTCCCAACAAAAGTGTGTATGTATTACACAGGTGTATAAGCATTTTATACATTTTCATGTACCTATGTTTTTAACTAACAACCATCTATACCTACTCTTCTCTTAAGCATAATTTATTTTTATGGCTTGGAAATCAACAATTCCTATATTTTTATGCGAATCAATAAAATATAAACGTTCCAGTGTTTATAGGTGTCACAAATGTAAGGTATAATCTGTGGTAACAGCAAAAGCTTGAGAGAATTTTTTAAAGTTTAGAAAATATCAATATATTGTAAGCGATAATTTTTATATTATCTAAGACTGATAGCAGTCATAATCAGAAATGTCATTGATTTCGCGCATGGATAGGAGTCGTGAAAAGGTTAAAAATGGAAATTGCTCGAAACGAGTTACTGACGCGCTCAGAAATAATAAAAAACTGTTTCATGTGTTCTTTCAGTTTCAGCCAACAGTTTTCCAAAGTCGTGTTTACTGTAAATATTATTTTAAATCCGACTAAGAAAAAATGTGGCAGAGAAGAGTAATCTTGTAGATCTGTCAGCCTACCGAATTAGAGCATTAATCTCAGATAAGCATTTCTTTCTTTTTTTGATTATGTCCTCTTTCCTTAAATGCTTGTACTCAGACATACTTAATGGTTGGCATAATCGTTTACTAATTACCATAAACAGTAGAATTGTTTGTTGTTAAGCAAAATGGTTTTAGAAATTTTTAGAATTTTGATAAAATTTTAATGCATTTTTTCTTTTTTCTAGGTATGGAAGGAAACCACTTTAAACGCTTTGTATTTATTAAAAGCCAGTGAAAATTCTCATTAAACACATTATAGAATTTATACATTAGACGTATGAATTTTATTCAGGGTCATGTATGGGTACAAAAGATATCAATTACAATTTATTCCACGTAGTAAATTTATTGTCTGCTCTATTGGCTTTTTCTGCAATTGATATCGATGCGGATTTTCAATTTAACCCGTATTTTTATTAATTCGTTGTTGTTGTTGTTGTTGCTGTTGTTGCTGTTGGTTTCGTGTTTTTGTTTTACAGAACACAGCACTAGAACATCGAACTAAAATGAAATTTACCAAAAATTGTGTTTTCTAATGAAAACAAATGTTTCGAAAAAAAAAAAACAGGAAAAAAAACAGGAATAAAACAAATTATTAGCCGTTTTTCCAAAGGAATCATATTCCAAAATTGTTTTCATTTTGTTGTTTTTCTATTGTTTAGTTGTTTTTCTCTACTATGTTATATTGGTTATCGTTTTTGCTGTGTTGGTGTGTTTTGTGTGGCAAGGCCACCTGGCGGACAACTTTGATATCATATTTCACTACTACTACTACTATTACTAGTACTACTACTGCCACTATATAATGTGAAAATTAATCCTACTTTCTGTTCAAATAAAGTTCATTGTTCCATCAAAATATTCTTTATTTCGATAGAAAATTTCTTCGTAAGAGAATATGTTTTAAATTGAAAAAAATCGATTAAGTATTTTGTAGTTTTGACGGAAGTTTGTGTCATCCTAAAGTGATTATATTTTTGACCATCGTCAGATTCTGAATATGAGATTATCAAACCGATGGCCTGCTCATGAAACTCGAAATTAAAAATTTTTCTTTTGAAGTGGTCCTAACATCCTTTAGGGTAGTTGATGGCGTATGATATGAAATTTTCCAAAAATATTTTCTAGCATGAGAGAAAACGACAACGAAGCAAGTAAGAAAAAGACTGTTTTCAAGAAAACGACTATTTTGTTAGAAATAAGAAAAATAATTGTTTTCTGTATGAGTTAAACAACAATTTTCTAATAAAAATTGAGATCGGGATCCGATGGTGGGTGAAATAATTATTTCGGTGCAATTAGCATAGCACTGTCCAAATTTGAAAATAGGCATTTACCGCGTCCACGCAATAGGCAAAACATTACGACTTCTAACCTACGTTGAATGTTGTTTTAAAAGTTGGAGAGCAAATATTTTCCACAGCCATCTAAAGGGTTGGTATAAATACGACTCTACACTTGGAACAAGCTATAGTTTAAAAGCTATGGAAATGTTTGCGTAACGGCCGTAATAGATATTTGCAAACCACAACTGAAAGTTCAATGGAAAAATATTTGTTATTCAATCAGTAAAGGACTTTGTAGTTGTTTATTTATTTATTTTTTTTTCGAGTAGTTACATAGAAAGTGGACATTCAAAATTCGATAGACCAAAAAAATCTCGCTTGAAACGAAAAAAAAATGTTTCGTTTTTCAATATTTTATATTTTCTTAAGGCGGAGACTTGTTCGCAAAAAATCTTTTGCCTATGATTAATATTCACTTGGCATCCTCTCCAGCTATTACTTCTACGTATTAACAGGACGTATACAGTTGTGCTGCTGGCATAATGTCTAATATATTTTTATATATTATAGAATTTTATTTAATCCAAAAAGAAAATCTCTTTTATGGTGGAATACCAAAATTTGTTTTTTGTAATAAAGCAAATTGTGTATCATACCACCCACATACAAAAACTCAGCCTAGTCAGCAACTCGTTAAATTCAGCAAGATCGCTTACACAACTCTCTGGATTCGAAGATCCTTTACTTCTTCTAATAATCGTACTTCCATATTTTAAGGTCCTTGAAGAAGTTTGGTTTTTAGGTTTTCGATAATTTGTCGGTTATTCCCATAAACTTTGCGTTTCAAGTAACCCCAAAATTGTTCGCTCAAATAAAGAAAATGACGCAAAATTTTGTTGGCCAAAGCACATCTGAATGTTTTCAAATTATTCCTGCGCTAAATTTATAAGAGAATCAATTTATTGCTTGACTACTTCCCGTAAACCCAGAAAATATCATTAATTACATTGGGCGGTAAATATTTTTGGGCTGAAGTCGCCGTTTTTTACAGAAAGAATTTGGGTTGCTGTTCTAGATATGATAGAGAGATTTACAGAGGGGAATCTGATCGATATTAAAATGGGGTGATATCGGTGAATCGGTTTAGGTCTTTCATTTTTTTTTTCTGCTTTAATAACAATTTCAAAACATCGGAAGACAGGTAAAAACTCTATAGTGAGACACGACCTATCATTGAATACTCTACATCATTTCGCTTAATGCGTTATTCGTATAACGAATTTTTCAAATAAGTCTTTATATATAGACTGGTGGGAAAAGTGATCCGACCCAAGCGTTTTTCAATAGTGTCTGTGTTTGGGCGGTGTATCAAATTTGATCAGAATTTCATCTCTAATAGATTGAACACAAGAAGGACACAAGACATATAAATGGACAGACAAATTCAGAAAGTAATTCAGAATCGATCGGTATATAAAGTCAATTAATCGAATCCTTCTGAGTGTTGGTACCTTATATCCCAAGAATATATAAGGTTATAATGACAACACCAGAACTATTCTTGCAAAGTATCGATAGGCTACGATGTTCTCTAGCATGCGCCATAGTTAGCTGAAATTAAAAGACAAAAAATCAGTTAATCCACAAGAGGTACATGGGGGTCTTTAAAAATATTGTGTGACTGATGAGTGTTGTTGTGACGAAGTAACGTTTTAGTTAAATCCTCGAAAAGTCCCCCTAGTTCATTAGAGAATTTTATTTGATAGACACCGGCAAGAAGTAGAATTAGAAAAGAAAAAGGATTATTAGTGTTACGCTGCTTACCTCTTCGAAAAATCGCACTTCGGGAAAAACTTTTTACGGTTGTATAAGTATGCTGGAAAAATCAAGTCTGCCACAATTTGTGCTGGTTGCCCACCTAAACTCAACCACCATCCACTTTTTTTTTTTTTTTTCTAAGGAATTTCTATTTTTAGACATAGGAAGAGTTTGCATTGGACTTTAAACATTTAAAAATTTTGTTATTTAATTGAGAAAAAATTCCTTTTATAAACTTATAAACAAGTGCTTTTTTTAAATAAATCCACCTGATAAAATATTTTCATTTTTGGTCTGTACGGCGAGAAAGATATAAACATTTGATTACATATACATACAGGCGTACGCATACACGCATTCGCATATATGTATACATTTTGTAAACATTTGAAACATAAAACCGCAACGTTGACCAATATAATAATAGCGCAGTATAAAAAAAAGGCTTTGTTATTGTGAAAAAAAAGAAAGAAAAATCAATAATTTTTTATTACTCCACAAATAGGTTATACTGCGTTTGTCATTCGTTTCGTAAGACTAAAGCACTATTCAAATCATCGAGATTGCCAGAAAATGGGGCAAAAGGCTTAAAAGCTGAAGCGTTGGAATTTGAAAGTCAGGAGAATGCAAACTTCTGCCGTCAAAATCTTAGTGTTGTGTTAAAAATTCCTCTACCCAATAACTGGAAAACTATAAGCAATTGTTTAAAATTAAACAAGTTTTTAAATGCAACAGTAATTGTTGCGTGAAGCAGAACCTTTGATGGCCACCTCTCCGAGCTAATATAGGGAAATTGCAAGACATGCTGCGATTTGCAAAAGTGATAGATTAAGATTTTAGATGGTTCTATACAATGTATTTAAGATCAATACCTTCGGAAGATTGCAAGTGGCCACCTCTTGCTTATTGTGGGACTGCTTGTAATTGACTTAAATCCATTTTTAAACTTGACCAGCAGTCCTTAGCTGAGAATAGATATGCAATCATTTTTGGGTTTTTTCATACTTAGCAAAGAGGAAGCAGACGCACGGAAGATTGGTAGGCAAAGTTAAATAAATCGTCTAAACAAATCATGCACTAATCAAGAATATATACTCTTTACGCGTATTCTGGAACACATTTTTGGGCGATACAAACCGGAAAACAAATTTAGTACACCCGTATGTTTTGATGGCAGTGAGAAAATACTCATCTATCAGTTTTGCACGGAGGTGGCGCTTATAATAATAACAATTTATTTTTGTCTTGTGGGTACATGTTTTGAATAAACGTAAGTTAGGCGCCACTTAGCTCATGTTTACAGTTACTACATGGCATTCATTCAAAGGTTGTAAAGCTTCGTAAGGACTCTATTGTTTTGCGTTGATTGTTTACGAATTTTAACGTAACCGTATTTTTATAAAACAGGACAGAAATAAAACGCGTTCTAAAAATGAAACTAAGACGAAAAACAACAAAAAAGTGCTTCTGTAGTTACATGCCGTGGGCCGTTTGCTATTTAAATAGTCGAGCTATTGCAGCGACGTGGTAGATGTATAGCAATAAGAAGGCTGTTGGTTCAAAATAAGATGTTAACGAATCAAAGGAGGAGAAGATAGATGTAGTATTACTTTATGTTTATCCTAAGCGATTCGTTCCTTTGTGAAAGAAAGCCTAGCGAGCCTATGTCAAAAGATTGAGGAGGCATAGGTTGTTTTTCGCACTTTAATTCCAGTTACAACTCTCTGAGTGACAAATTGAAGCTGTAGAACCAATCAACATCGATGCTCTTGCAAGTTTATTTTGCAAGAGTGTTACGGGACGTAGACACAGTCGGAAAACAAATTTCGGTCTTAGGTAAATGAGCCAAAGGTCGATAATTTTCAAACACGCTTTTATTTAAGAGAATTATACGGCGAAAAAGAAATTTTGTCTCAGTCACTTTTCTCTGACTATCTATAAAAGAAATTTTGTCTCAGCCACTTTTCTCTGGCTATGCATAAAAGAAATTTTGTCTCAGCCACTTTTCTCTGGCTATATATAAAAGAAACTTTGTCTCAGCCATTTTTCTGTGGCTATGTATAAAAGAAATTTTGTCTCAGTCACTTTTCTCTGACTATCTATAAAAGAAATTTTATCTCAGCCACTTTTCTGTGACTATATCTAGTATTTTATTTTGTAAGAAATTCGATTTCTTATGTGTATCATCATATAAAAGCGACAGAGGAGAACTAAGTTGGAAAGTTTAAGTTGACTTTATTGGAAGCGTACTTAAAAAACTTTCCTTGTATGCTCTCTGTTCATTTTGTTATAATTCCAATTAGCTAATTTCTAAAAGTCTCATCAACGTTATACTATTATTTTTTGAGTGTTTTATCGTTAGAGTTACGTTCATACTTTTCGAGCTAGGTTTGTCCTTTCTAGTCTTCAAATATTTCTATTTGGTATCCCTATTAAGAGAATTGTTAAGCAAAAAATAATCTATCAATTTGCAGCGCTCACCATTTTAAATATGAAGAAAAATCCAGTATGCTACCATCGTAACTATGCCGGAAATTTCGATTCCAATTGACTCCATACTGAGAGGAAAACAAGTTAAATAAAAACTTGTAAAATAAGAAGCGCACCACTAAATGTGTCTTCTAAACTGGATCAGAGTGGGAAATTAATTTGAACATGAAACAAGCACAAAAAGGAGACATGTTGCTTTGATAACGTTGGAGTTTAGCCCGATGGGCGTACTATTCGCTGCTTGGAAAGTCTTCTGTCCGGGTCATTCACTACTACAATGAAGAAATATTCTATGCAACTACATTTTCAGCTTTAAAAGCTGAAATGAAAGACCATACGCCTTATAGTTCCTCTTTAAAATCTCAGCCTTTTTTATTTTCATCTCTCCTCAATGGTCTGGCGAATAGTTAATTTACAGCCTTGCTGACAGATTTGGGTCAAATCAGCTTAGGAAAGCGCAATTTTGTGTAATTTTGGCTATATTTTCCAGACATACATTTTGCGCTAAGGTCAATTTACGTAAATTAGCCTTCAAGCTTCGCGTGATTTATCATCGGAGAGAGCTATGCCGATGAGTTGATCTGAACGCCGTGGATGTAAAGCGGTCGAGCCATACTAAGTATGATTTTCAAAGATTTCCGTTTTCGTTGACCGCATTTCAATTGATTAGTTGGAAGAGATTCTGCAAAATTTTAGTTCAACATATATACACACATATGTTTCAAATTTATTTCGAATTTCAAATATATCTCGAAAAGTGAAATGTGAAAGTTTCCAGCAGCAGACCCAGTTATTTTTAATTAAGCTACTAATACATTGCAGCAGGCAAACTAATCGCATCGAGCGATTTAGTGGCTACGCTAAGGCTATGCTTAGACTTGACGGAATGACTTTAATATTGGAGGTATTTTCTTGCTAATGTGATTTCTTGCACGATTCATTAAAATTAAACCGTGTCGTCTTAAGAGAACTTTTCTTTAACGTACATAGATTTTATTATGTTAATGTTAAGATGCGCTAAACACAATAAACTTGAGTTTGTATTTGAATATGTATAACTATATATATATTGAAAATAGTTGTTTCCATTGTTGGTTATAAATAGAATTAAGTTAAAAAATTATCTTTTCGTAGTAGTTTGCTTTATATCTTCTATATATTACAGGGAGTTGGGCTATTGATTTGACAAAAAAAAAAAAAAAATTTCAAAACGGAGGCAATTCTCTTGTTGTTTAATTGCTTGGAAATATAACACGTTTAACGATTTGTCCTTATAGACAAGCGCAAACATATACATATGTAAGTAAATGTATAAATATATTTTAAATTAAAATGTTTATCATTTCGTTGTTTTATGGGCTAAGTAAACATGATAATAAATTCACACGAAAATTTTGCGGATTTCGTTAGAAGTAAAAAAAAAAAGTTGAAATATTTTAAACTACCGGAATTCGGAGAAGGTTTAGCTACACTTATCTCATACATATATATACTCTATTGGTTATCATATCGTTCTAAATCGATTTAGCTAAATTAGTCCGTCTAGTCGTCGTTTGTTTTTCGCCCTTTGTGTGATCGATATGCATATATATCCTTTAGTGGATGCTAAACAGGTTCCAAAATAAGCGTGACTCCTTTCCTTTGAAAAATTGCCCTGATGGCTAATCCGTTATACGGGAAAATGTGAAATTTTGTAAAAATAATTTCCAGAACAATCTTAAATAACGTTGTTATTATGGATTAGCAAACTAAATGCATGCAGGAGAAATGCCTGATCCGATACGCCTGCAATTAACAGAACACTTTCCTATTTCTATACATTTGTTTAAAGTAGTTGGGCATTCCCCAACTCGGAAATATCTTCATTAATTTTTCAACAAATATTGTATGACGCATTATTCTTCCTAATTGTGGAGGTCTGGAGGATGATAACCTTTATTTTCTAATTTTCATGACGGGCTTGCTGATGACTATAAAGAGCAGAAGCAAACGAGTTCAATTCACCCAGTGATGCTATTTAAATTTATAGTCCTTATATCGATTGTTAGTAAATTATTGGCGGAAGTTATCGCAGAATCTTTTCTCATTTAAAAGCTCGGGTACACAATAACTAGAATTAATTGCAAGAAAAGTCAGGACTCTATTCGATATGTTTCTGGTCGTAAATAAAGTGATCAAATTTTGGGAAGTTTTTAATACAGAATTGTCAATAGCCGGTTTAGGCATATCTACCCCTACGTCTTTAAATACGACTCCGATAAGAAGTGCACTTCTATATAAAATTTGCGTTATTACTAACCAGTATCGCTTATAGCCTGAAATTGCTAGTCTGTACAACAAATATATAAATTGTAGCGGGCTTCGGTTAGATGTAATCTGTCCAAAAACATTTTCAATTCCTCTATCTCGTTTTACAGCAGCAAATCAGTCACTACTGTCTTATTGACTCACACTTTCATATCAATTTGTTTGCTGTTAGCCATAAAAAGTTTATTTATTTCATTGGTCAATTTATTTATTAGTTGTAATTATGTTTGGATTTTATGGCGCTAATAAAAAATGATCTAAAAAAATAAATAAACAAATTGATAAGTAAATAAAAATTAGTTGATTAAATAAACTATAAATTTAAAAAAAAAAAAGCAAAAAACAGCTGTTTTTCTTTCGTCATGGCAATGATAAAAATCTGTTTGTAAAGTTAATTTATTCCCCAAGGGGTCTTAGCCTATATAAAATACCAAAAGCATATAAATAAATATTAACCGTAACTCAAAATGAAATGCTTATAAGTCTCTCTAACATGCATTTATGATTTTTGGGGAGAATAGTACTAACCACCCTTCTATTATCATGTTATCGTGATACGACAAAAAAAAAAAAAAAAAAATTCTAGTAGGTAGAGGGTGTTAATAAGTGAAATAATATGCTTAAATATTTCCTTTCTGCGGGTGTGTTTTTTATTCATCTTGATACGGTTAGATGTAACGACCTCCCTGAAGTCAAGTTATGATTTGTGTATATTTTCTTTTCTTCTCATTCTCACTTTAGTGATGACAATGTTGCTATTGGGCATAATGAAAACGACATAAGCAATTTTGTAGTGTTGCTGTATTATCTGGAGACTTGTGGGTTATTATTTGATTGTCAAGTTATTTGCTCCCTTTTGTGTAGTGTGGATAGTGATAATTATGTTGATTTCAATTAGTTTTAATGTCAAAAAAGTTATAATGCAATTTCTAATGGATTCCATGAACTGTAGAATAAAATTTTTTGTTTCCTTTCTAGCTTTTCTTTCAAGCAATTTAAAGTGAAGTACATTGCAAATATATTTAATAGATATTAAGCGGTGTTAGAATCATTTGAATTTTAAAAATGTGCGTTTACTCTTTTAAAAGCTTAGGTTTCTCTGTTCAAGAGACAGTCAAATTGTTATTACAAATAAAACTTGGGTTTATTAAGGCAACCCTGAATGAAAGCATAGGGCAGTGAAATTGGACGTCGAATTGTTAAGTAGCTGAAGCTCTCAAATGGGCGAAAAGATTATTATAGGCGGATTTATTTCCGCAGGCATATGCAACATCCAAAAGGATTTCAGATGTATTCACCTTTTGATCAATTAATTCAAAACCATTTCGAACATAAATTATGAAGAGATATAAGCAGGGGTAAGTTTGTGTCCGACTAATAGGAAAGAGAAACTGTTTATATGCTGATATGTCACGATCCGAGACCTATAGAAAATGTATTATATCGGGCCACTTGCTGTGGAAAACTCAATTTAAAAAATATCGTTATATGAAAATAAATTTGTGTTCCTTGAAAGACAATATGTGAGCTACTAAATGAATGTAAATATGCAGATGCTAGATGAGCTCAGAGTCATGAATGTTCGGGTCAACGAAGGAGTTTTGAACCATTTGCGGGAGAATACCGACGAATGAATTATTCATTTTATTTCACGTCTGCTTCACCATTGAAATAAAGGGACAATTAGTCTAATTTTCTACATTGAGTTAGCCATCTTTTTCTTGCTCTCTCTGTTAGTAGTACTTTGATAAAACTGAAATTAGGGGAAAGGTAAAGAGAAATTATAGAGAAATTTTACCAATCAATATCAAATCTTATAACTATGACCCTACTGTTAACTTTCGATAAAAAATATCGGAATTTGGGACATAAAAATGTATTCTCAGCCTACCAAAGCGTAAACGATTGAAATGAAAATAATACGCGCTGCAATACAATCAAAGTTTTCAAAACAGTACGAGAAATTACTATGCCAGGCTTGCCAGGGCAGCATATGATAGATTTCATCGGACGATTTTGCAAGCAATGTATGTTAAGTTTAAGATTTGGTATTCGGAAATCAATTTACGATAAATATCGTGCAGGAAATAATTTATAGTTTACATCTTTATACTGATCTTAAAAAGTATGCCTAGTAAAATAATTAAAAACCTAAATTGTATATTGATTTGCAACATAAGTTAAGATCACCCTTTTTTCCAAAAAAATTGATTTACGCAACTTCAAGAGTAGGGGATTCACTTCTTAAAAATTTTCAGTTTTAAAATGACATCGGAAATGATTACGAAATCAAGTCATAATGGGGAAAACATTTAACAGGAGGAAAGAGGAGCAAAATATATAATCTACTATATTGCTGATGATAAGTACGATATTTTTTATTCTTTTCTTCAATAGATTGCATAAAGGCTGAACGACAAGTGTGGGTGCAGTGCTGTTGGCGGGAAAAATGGGATCTGGTTAACGGTTTTACCGAAAAGCTTCGAAAAGAAACGTGAGAAGGATTTCGAACGACACACCTTTTGTTATGTCGATCGATTCAGAGTCACTTTCTGATTCCATCCAAGACTGTCTGTCTGTCCATCTGCCCGTCTGTTAGTCCGATATTTGTCTACGTATTCTTGTAATCTTGTGTGCGTGATAAAGTTTGCTACACCAACATTTTTTGGCTCAAGGACAAACATTATTAAAAATGTTTGGATCGGAAGGGTTTTCCAGCAGTAATCACGTAACGTCTTACTTTGACAAGTTCTTATATGAACAACTGTATTAAGTGAAGCGATGTAGGGTGTCTAATGGTGGCTCAATTTTCTACCGTAATACTTTTACTTGTTATTAATTGTGGCCATGTCATTAACGCAATCAGATCTGCTTCTCCCTTACATTTATTAGAACGCTCCAGAAATATTCGCGCAAATTTTAGTTAGAGTAAAAATTTTACTTAAGCGTAATTCATTTATTTTGCTTTGTGTTTTAGTAATTAACGATTGTGAATGACTTTGTGGATAGTTTTTAACAAATCTCTAGCGTTCTTTCACTGCCAAAAGAATACAAACGAAGGGATTCAGTACCTCATGCCAATTATATGCCTTATTGCGTTTCTAATGAACATTTTTAGTTACTGCCAACGAAGTATTGCGAATTTGCTTGTGGATATAATAAGAGCGGAAAAATTTTTATTACACATGTCAGTGAGAAAATTCAATTATCTGAAACTTCTTAAAACGCCAAAATTATGTGTAAGCTGTATGCTTAGTTACACCTTGACAACGATCCCGTAGAAACACTAATACATGGCACGTGTGTTGTTAGCATCACAACGTGGAGAATGTTTTCTCAGCAGTCAACACCGTATTCGGTATGCCTGGCGTATGTTTCTATAAACTGTCAGTTTGAGTAAATGTCAAAAATATTGTATTTATTTATACCAAAAATTCGAAATGATCACCCAGTTATATGGATGGGGAGGAAAGCCAAATTTTTAGAAAACACGTGCGTTTCTTAGCTAAAAGGGTGTGTGATGGTGGTAGAAATGCCTTTTGTTTTCTTTTTAAAGTACCCTTTAATTAAATTGGTGTTTATTATAAAACCAAACACACACACATTGTTATTTTTGGCTTAATATTCAACTTGAAATTAAATAATTGCACTTGAGTGCTTTTACTTATACTCTTCCTCCCATCATAGTCTTCACGCCTTATAATTAATGCGTTGTTATGTTATATTGAAAGCGGGAATAACATGGAAAATTCGGAAGCTTCATTAAAACATAATTTGCAATTTTTGTTAAGTTTTCCAACATAGTAAAAAATTTTTGATGTCCTTGCAAAGGACTCGAAATCGGTGAATCATCGATTCATTCGGTAAATCAATCGTATAAACTTTACATTTTAAAATATAGTTTTTTCATTTTCGTATGATCCACCACTCAGGAGATATCTGTTGCATTTACAGGCACGATGGTAGTCAGTAAGGCTGGGATGGGAAAGAGAGGGATGGGAAAAGGGAATAGTACCTGTGTATATTCGGATACGGTGAAAGAAACCATTGATGGTGGGTTATCATAAAAAGAGGGCAGTGGGATTAAAGGACGACAGGGTCAAGGTAGTGGGCGGTACACAGAATGAGTGGATAAGAATGCTGACAAATCTCTTCGACCGCCGTGGAACATTTGCCCTGTGTGTACATATACATAAGCACAACAACACCGATGCTCAGTACTCGTGAGACTTGTGGATGCATTTTCCTCGCCCAAGCGCATTTAAGCCTTTCGTTCGTATATCTTCGAAGATACCCAAGCCACATTTATAGGCGCCTGCTTATAAACGCAACTTATATCCTTAGCTTTCATATGTAAGGAACCGAAGTCTAAGAGATTTTTTCTTTTTTTTAAATTAAATAAACAAAAATGTTTTAGTCAGGGCATAACTTAGCCTAATAAAAGCATCCTCTACTTTCGTGACAAAATTCGAAAAATTATGTCTTGCTTTTATGTAAAAGCGTACTTTTCATGGCTGCTTTCACATGGGGTCGGATTTAAACATTAGATCTGCGTGGTTTGAATTTTCTATGGCTAATATCTAAGTCAAATTAGTATTATGGATCAACGGAAGGACGGACAAAACAAGATTGAGCAATTGAGAAAATAATAATGAGCACATCGGTATAATAAAAGGTGAGCTTGTCTTAAACACTTTTGGGCGGTACGCACATCCGCAAAAACTTAATGCACTCGCACCCCAAGTGATGCAGAATTTAACGAAGAAAAATCGCACTAGTTTTGGTGAACAAAAGCTCATATTACCGTGTGATTGATTTTTGCATAACTTGCAGACAGGCTTTTAAAGAAAAAATTTAAGTTCCAATCAACTTATCATAAAAAAAGAATAAATTATCAGCCTGCCTTGAAGCTTACGGCCGTGTCGATAAACCGATTTGTTTCATTTTCGAATTTAATCTGATAGAAATGGCAATGACAAGACCAAATTTTCTCGTAAACTCGTTCCCCTAGAGAAAATTTTGAGAGCGTAGTCGCAATTTTATTAAAATAAAGAACGACGCAGGGACAGAAAGATATACCTTTAAGCAAGTTTGAGGTACATTTCTAGGAGCTACTACCATTTGGATATCTTAATATAAACACATATCACAAAAAAAAGTCTCAATTACCTCATTCTTCTTCTTCAAAAATAAACAACAATTTTCCTAATGAAAATACGTAAAATAATTACAACTGAAATCTGTGCAAATAATTTCTAAAAAAAAAGAGCATTTCGGGGTATTGTGCAGTTGCAGCATGTAATCTGATATTTTAGGAAACCTTTCAGAAAAGAAAGTACATCATAATGAAGGTTTGCAGGCAAGTACTTTTTTTCAGTATAGGTTTTTTTTCTCAAACCAAAGCATAAAACAAACAAGTAAAAAAATTATATTCGGTCGTGACCGAATCTTTTATACCCATCACCGTTATCCTAAAAAAGACAAACAAAATAAAAGAACTAAATCTTCCTGCTCTGTAATATGGACTGGGAGCGGCTGACTTTTTTTATTTTTAAAATAAAAGTTTTTGTCGCGTAGGTGTGTGGTCGTTGTAGGCGTGTACTTGAAAAAGTTTAAGTCATTTCCAACTTCTTTTGTACATCTGTGGGTGATATCTCCAGTCCCACTAGCGGGAGAATGTTTACCATAGAGACTACACAATTGGGCAGGTGGACAGACGCATATGCGGACACACGGACATTCTTAAGTCCATTTCAAATTTGAAACTGCCCAATGATTTATATGCTCTATACGGTCTTTTGAGGCTTGTTTCTGCGCCTTATAAAGGTATCGAAAAAAATTAAATCTTTATGTATTATAATATTGGATAAACTTGGTCGCTTTTTTTCATTTTTGTACAGTTGCTACAGTACCTTGCATACAATATACGTACCAATTTTTGTGCTGTTTTCTATAGTTTATGAGTAATGAGCAGCTTTTTATTCCTACTTTTTATTCCTTTTGTAAAGCAAAGTTTTAAAAGTATTCTCAGTTTATATAGTGCTACAAACGTGTCCTTCGACCGATCTGGTTCTTTCTCAATAGCAACCTAGGTGCAAAAACATCTAATGTTTCTGCGAAATTTGATGCCAATAGCTTCATTTTTCCGGCCAGGAGAATGTTTATAATATTCATTTCCCAGACACAGACGAACAGACGGACATGCTTAAATCGATTAAGAATTTGATTTGATCAAGAATATATATACTTTGTGGGCGTTGCAAACATTTTGACAAAACGAATATACCCATCCTTCGGTGGTGGAAATAAAATATGTGGATTTGCTTAAGATTCTCATAATCAAAAAAAAAAAAATTGTTCTTTCTATTAACAAAATAGAAAAATTGTTCATTAATTTTAATTTATTTTCTTCTTTTTTTTTTTTTAACAAGGGTCGATACGAATTTGTCATTTATTTTACTTTAATTAGAGAAAAAAAAAATGTCAAATGTTGTTGTAGTTGTTTGAGACAAAATCTCTTAATCAACCTCAAGGGTTAAATATGCAACAGCCAGCTGTTAATCATTTAAATATATCTACAAATATATTTTATTTTGCTTTCTTTTTTTTTTTTTTAGTCTAGAATAACGTTTAAATTACTAAGAAAGCATTGATCAAAATGTTATTATTTATTAAAATTGAGTTTTAAGTACCAACTATCTATCTCTTTAGATTTGATTGACAGGTCTCTCACACACACATCTCGTTTATGCCTTTAGCGATGTATACCGGAAGTGAACCGTTACTACATGTTGCAGATCGGTGTAAACACCACAGAGCGACATAGAGAGAGAGAGAGAGAGAGAGAGAGAGAGAGAGAGAGAGAGAGAGAGCAGTAATGCACATATAGGCCATATGTGCCAGTGCTTCGCTTTAGAAAATGACATGAAACTTAAGTTAAGCGCGCAATGTCAAATGGTTGTCATGACCTTAGAACATGACCAGATTGTTATAATAATAGTGAAAATGTTTACGTTTATGCGATGGTACAGAATATACTACGAAAATAAGAAAAATAAAAACGAACAAATTTCTTACCTACAAAACTTATAAAACTGGTGTTTCAATTATAGAGAAAAAAAGAAGAAGAATTCAATGAATTTTGTTTTGGAAAAACACTTTTTCATATTTACATACATTCGTATGTCAAGCAAATTATGACAACTTCTTAATAAACATCGATAAAAATAGGAAAAAATGTTTGTCTTTCTCTTCTTATTCTCTCTTCTTTTTTTTTTTCTTTTTGTTTTATGGAAAGGCAGAATATTTTTTAACGCTTTGAAGTGACAGTTTGTCATAGCAGCAGAGTGGTTTAGTGGAATAATTTATTTTCAGAAATAGAATTTTAAAGAACACACTACCAGGAAGATTCTCTAGAGCAAGACAATGTGTGGATTAAATGTTTAGGACTGTAAAGTATAGAATTTGAACTACTCTGTACGTATGAAGGAAACACATTGAAAAAGTGATTTCCAAATATGTGATTATTCCCTTTATATTTACATACTAATAATGGATTTTCTTATTTTATTCGGTTTGCAATATACATAAACATGCATCGGTGCTTTTAAAAAGATGCACATTTATTTGCTAAGGCACGAAATCTGAATATTGAGCAATGTGTTTGAGCAATTGAAAAGAGTTCTCAATAAAGTTTCTTTGTAAATACAGCAACATATGAATAGACAAGTTTAGCTTAGTTCTAAATCTAAAAGGGTAAGGGAAAGCATAATAATTTTTATAATTTTCTAAGTGAAGCACAAAGCCTAATTTTTTATATTGAAATATCTCTTCTAAATATATTCTTACCGTAGGGTTGAAGGCGTAATCTTTTCGTCTAAACGCTTGCAGTACATGAAGCTGAAGGAAGTTAGAAGGAGGAAGAACCTGTGGAGAATATGTCTTCCTGGTCATTATCAATTTCTGAACCAATCAAAGCATGTTTTTCTAAGTGTTTGTCCATCTGTGCGGATGTGTGTGGTATATATAAAATATTAAGACATCAACTTCAATAATGGTGCAGCCTTTGAAAGTGCTTGGTTAGCATTGAAGATAAGCCAAAGTGATCGAAGGATATGCGTGCAGCACTATTTGTGACCGAGAACAAATTTGTTTCCAAACACTATCTTCCTCCGTCCATTCGATCATGTGCATACTTTCGTTTTATTACGATCTCAAATAAAATTGAGTTTGAAAATATAACTCGTGCATCCATAAATACGTTCACAATAATGTAGAAGGTATTTAAGATTAAACCTAAGACGAAAAGTAATTTAAATTCTTTTGACACAAATATGCTCAAAATAATGTAGAATGTGTTAGATATTAAACCCTAAGACAAAAAGTAATTTAAATTCTTTTGGAGTATGTTGTCAAGTATATACACATAATCATATACATAGTAATCATATAATACACATATATATACATATGTGTATATAAACATATATACATGTATATATGTATGTATATATGTATGTATATATGTATATATGTATATATATATATATATACATTCAAAAACTCTATTTACTCAAATCGCGGTAAAATTTATATGAGGTTAGACTCTACGTCATATCTGCCCTTTCGGAATATGTTCAGTTGTAATAGAAGTATTTTTCCTTTCTATTAATATGATGTTGTGATAAATTTTGGTTTGGGTTAATAAGTTTGATGAGAAAAAAACTTAACCTTTATAATAATTTTCTAAAAAAAAATATAAAAAAAAACGCTTGCAACACAAGTAGAGTTAATTGTTTTATTGTGAACTTTTTTGTAGGTTCTTCGTTTTTTTTTCCCCTTGTAACTATCTAGTTGTACAGTGGCTTGTAACGGAAATTTTGAGAGATTTTTTGAAATCTCGAAATAATTGTTATAAGAAATGAATTATTATTAGAAATCCGTGTCAATATTTTATGAAGAATTTCAGCATCTTGACATTTGTGACCCTAAGAAGTGAAAAAATGGTGGCTTTTCTCTAGAGGGTTAAAAGTCACGGCATTAAAGAAATTTTATTTAACCTTTTCATGTTTAACCCTTTGCACTACTTTAACAAAGGCATTGTGTTGGAAATTGATTCGTGGTAAAGCTAATTAATTATATTTCTCTTAAATTAATTTCTTTTTTTAAGTTCAATTTTCAAGAAATAGAAATTTTTTATGTAAAATGTTGAGTAAATTGTCAGAGTTTTTGCGACCTTTTTATGAAAATTTTCTACCCAAAGGTTAAAGAGCGAAAGGTCTCCCTTAATATTTTCACCTTTACATTAACGAGATCGTTATGGTTCGTTATGGTTTTTTATCAAAAAATTTTCTCACAAAAAAAATGTTTTTTCTCAACACAAATTTAAAAAACTCGCCGAGATGTAAAGTAATATAGAAGACGATGTAATGAAGTTATGCTAGAAAAGAGAGCAATCAAAGTAGATAGAGGGCATAGCATACGCCATCTATGGAATATTCCGTGATTGTTTTTAACTAGTAAGGGGTAACTAAAATGCATCGAGCTCTTCTTCGTACCATTTCGCTTAGAAAGATTTTGCAACCTCTTCTTAAATAATTTTTCATCTGTCAGTTAATTTTTCTACTTTGCCGGATTACAATTGACTTAAAGATTGGAAGCAATTAAAAGGCTTCATCGTTATTTTCGATTAGAGAGTTCATATGAATAAATGTTAAGTGAAACACTAAGGAGTCACCAAATCCCAGACTTTATCCTGTTGAACCCTAATGCCCTACAAGGCCAGATGAAAAGCTGATAAGCTTTATTTCATAAGCTATCTATGGTATTTAAGTACATGTTCGAATGGACACAAGTTAGGTTACAAGCAGACAATCGTTTTACATTTTGCAATAGGCGTAAGGCAAGTCACTCCCTCGAATGAATTTTTTTTGGAAGTTGTTTTATTGGAAATGTGCTTCGGAAATTGCATTTCCTCTGTTTCCTACTTCTTTGAAAAAGTTTTGTGGAAACAAATTCAAATATGCTTTATTAGAACTTGTGAGTAACGGTTTATTTGGTAGGGTAATGTATTCAATGGACGATAGCAGGTTCATATGTTTGCAATGTGGTTTTCCAAGATATTTTTTTTTCTATTCATAAGTTTTCTTTTCTTTTAGAGCTTCTTTAGATTTTCATTTTTCGTTTATTCCCGCATACTTTTGTATGAAAAGTTTCAAACATTTGCGTATACGTGTGCCGACACAAGGAAAAAATTAAAAAAATAAAAAACTATTTTCCACAACATTTAAAATGAATTAATTTACCACCCAGCTACACAACTATACCATAAGTATATTCATAATTGTTGTATTCACTCAATGACGCATTCAGCGATCACTTTAGTGATTTTGTATTTACATGAACAATAAAAAAAATAAAGAAAAAAAAAAAAATAAATAAGAAGAAAGAAAAAACTGCATGTACTATAGCAACCAGAGAAGTGTATCGATTGAAAAAAAAAAGAAAAAGAAAAATACAGAAACAGTATACACGAAAGCATACACGTACATACAAACATATGTATGGTTGATT
Organism: Glossina austeni; assembly: GCA_000688735.1. NCBI lineage: Eukaryota > Metazoa > Arthropoda > Insecta > Diptera > Glossinidae > Glossina > Glossina austeni. The sequence continues at coordinate 22,897 of KK502597.1, forward strand.
AGACAAGCATTGTAGACGAACTGGGCAGTCTGTTGGGCTGGTGTACATACGCATGAAGTTGTTGTAGTTATGAGTGGAGGATGCAAAAAGCGTAAAATTAAATTAACACTCGGGAGGTCCATGACGATCAAACTGATCGTAAATCTTATAACAGCCAAAAAGACGATTGCTGCCGCTGATATGTAGTAGACGGGGCCTTCATCATTGTTTTGTGCAGTAAAGCAAAGTATTATTGTTGCTCACGATCAGCACGTATATGTATATATTTACAGACACTTGAATTTATGCACACTTTTATAAGCTTACGTACCTAAATATATATGTATATATATACGTATATATGTATATATGTATGCATATATATATATATAAACAACATGGCGCAAGTTTGCCACGATCATCAGAGAATAAGTATTTGTTGCATAAACAGATATGCAAAAAAAGAAAAACAACCAGCAACCATAAATACCAAATGGTCATTGACAATACAGTTGCGATTTTTACTTAAAAAAATATTAAGGGATTCCTTACAGAATCTCGGGTAGGGCGAGATTCAATAAGTAAACAAGACAAAAACAAAAAAAGTAAAACACAAAAAAAATATGATGAAAATTATGCAAACGCAACAAAATTATGGCAAAAAGATTTCTGTGGTGCTTATAGCCGGTTCAGAGAGTTGGTTGTCATGTGTATGGTATGCTCTAAGCTTTTAAGATCGCTGCGGTAGATATAATTGACGACATGTTGTCTCACGATCGTGCTAAAATGATTAAGAAAAAAAAAAAAAAAAAAAACTAAAAAAAAAATTCTCCGCGACATAAAGCAAACGTTTATTAATCTGCAACGGCAGACAAACATATACATAAGCGATCAGTTTCCAAGCAGAAAATTTAATATAGTGATAGTTTGACTCCTTAACTCTATTTATGAGATTTTTAATTGTAGACAAATATATTTGACAGTGATTGTAATTAAATACGTAACCGATTTTTGGTTTTAAATAAATTTTCATTGCTTCTCTTGTTGCTGCCCTTTTTTTTAAACTTAATTTTTTTTTTTTTTATGGTCGGCTTTAATTTTATGATAGTCATTTGATTTTTATATCTTATACCCTTAAAGTCACGCAATGAGTTAATTAACTCAACTGCTTAATGGAATTGTAACATATACGGTCATTGCTTCCGTCACCAGCGTTCAATTCTTCTCTATTAGAGTTACAAAATTTTATTATTATTTTTATTATAGCGTAAGGCATAACAAGTCCCTCCGTCTAGACCCAACTATATTTTATATGCAATAATTATTCAGTAGACGAAAAGTGTATATATGTATATATATATACATATCAAAATATTTATTCAAAGGTCGGCAAATAAATTTATAATGATGATCGGTAATAAAAAAAACATAGAAAGCAATGAAACAACGCGCGCGATCGTGTATTCTAAACAATCGATGAATTTTTGATTAGCAGCGACCGATTTCGCGGATAATCGATAATTTCATTCCGACAAATCCAACGGCTGCCGTGAAAGTTCGAGTACAGAACAGAATTGTTTTGAAATCTAAAATTTTTGCGAAGTTATTTCGTTACTTCGACTACACACACACAAGCGTGTTTAGAAGCGAATCGTTTTATTTTCGAACTTAACAAATGGCTTCAGTTATCACGCGGAACAACTTTAGTTTACTTTGCCAATTGGTGAGTTTCGATGAAAATTTCACAAAGTTTGAAACGTTGACTCCTATTGTACTCCAGACAAGCCTGGTGGAGGGATATTTTAAGTAAGCAAGCATGTATGTGGTACCCAGAACAATTTGAGACATACCAACCTTTTACTACACCAATCAATTCACAATTTCTCCCTGAATCCATCTAAGTATGTCTGTCCGTCTGTCCATCTTGCTATCTCATACTCAAATCAAAGCCCGTGCTTTTTGATGAAATTCTTACAACGACACATATTGGGCCAAGAACGAATGCTATTGCAAATGGATCGGATCGAATCACTTTTTCATCCACTTCGCATATAAAACCTTATTTTCAAAAGTACTTATATGAATAAGTGTGGGATGGTGTAGAGTGGTTAATGTTAAGCCATGGCCCACGGTGGTGTTTTTAATTGTTTCCCTTAGTAATTTTTGCAACGATATCACAAACGCACTATCACTTACAGTCCCATAAATAGGCTTCTATAATTTGCGGTTGCAATGCTTGTTTGATAGAACATCAGTAGATCATGTAGTTTTTCATGTCGGGCAGCCATCAATAGGTGTTATCACTAGAAATGGCTATTAATGTTGCCGTTGGCTTTAGAACCCATTTTGCAGTGCGGAGCTTTGAAATTCACTCATTTGCATGAATACAATAATTTGAATACCATAACCACTAGTGTTAGATGTCGCTTGCTGTCTCACAATTACCTGTTGCGGCCCACAATCTGGAATTGAGGAAACGCTACTCCATGAACTCATTACTTTTCGAATTTCGTTTTCAATTTTATTTATTATTTCTACTCATTATAAACGAAATAACAAAGTCAATACAATCCTCTCTCTCTGTAGTGGAAACAATACGTTCATGCATTCGCGGCCTTACTTTATACAATTTTACCATCATCGTCTCTGTTCTCGTTTTATGTTTGTTTATTAATCTAACTATAACCAGTAGCCAGACGGCGGAGTTAAAAAATCATAACATTCTGGTTGGTTAGAAAAACAAATAACTCGAACTTGGAATATTAATGTTGTTCTTCTATTTTTTTTTTTTTTTTTCTTCTTTAAATAATATTTTTGTTAATTAAGCAACTTTTATTCTTCAGATGATTGCCTCTGTGTTAAAAACATAATTATAATTTTTTATTGTTATTGTCAATATGACCATGCCATAGCTTACTACGCTTTTATTGCTGCAATATGTTGATTGCCTTGCAAAAGGTTATTTTTTTTTTTTTAATTTTTAAATAACAAAAACAAATGGCGCAAGGAAGCTAACGACTAATAAATATATACACGGTTTAGATTGTGCGGCGGGTATCTCGCGTTTTAGGTTAATACATCATAATCGTGAATCTTACCGACACCGAAGCATAAGTGTCAAATTGCTACCTCTGTATAACCAGTACCACTTGTGGGTATGATGAGTTTGTGCAGGCGGTTGTAACACCCAGAAGAACTTGAACAGAAGAACCTACCTTTTAATTATACCGATCGATTTAGAAAACGATTTTAAACTTGTCTGTCCGTCTGATGTCTATTCATGTATTCTTGTGGTTGAGATATTTTGATGAAATTTGGTACGCTGGCCTGAACAAGCGCTATTGCAAATGCTTTGGATCGATCACTCACCATATAACGCCTTGTTTTGAGAAGTCGTTATAAGAAAAAATATGCGGTAATTTTTAGAATTCCGCGACACAAACTCGCATATGAACAGCACTTTGGCATTCTAAATTGGTGTGAAAGCTTTGGGATAATCTTTTAAACCCCTTGTTATATAATCGTTCCTACGGAAATTGAATCGTCAAATGTTCAGAAGTCCTAATTTTCAATACTTTCTGACTAAAACTCATTCATAATTATAATTTGACATAAAAAATTAGATTTGGGGAATTTGGACTAGACTTCTTGTCTGGACTGGATTTCTTGGATCCCAACTCATACAAGGGTTCTAATTGAAAATAAGGCTTTATATGCCAAAACGGTCAAATATTTGGTATTTTATGATGAAAGTTTGTCCTTAGCAAATCAAGCAGATGAAATCTGGGTCACATAGATCAATAAAACGATTAAAAAAAAAAAAATGATGAGTTCGTAAGGAAGCACAGAAGACGCAGTTTTGCGTGCAGGCTTTAAAACTTTGAAACTTCGGCTTCTCTCTCTTGCAAATAAGGGATCAAGCTATTTACCTCACGTTACGTAAACTTAACGAAAAGGTCTGGAAATATTTATAGTGCATGTATATATTTTTTCCGACCTAGGGGCGTTAAAAAATTCGCTTTATGCAATATTCTTGGCCTATCAAAAACGTAGAGATACTCATTACCACTAATTTGTTACTAAATTCTACCTTTCTAGACGTAAAGGCGATGAAAATAACGATAGTGCAATATTTGCGAACTTTGGCATGATAAGAGAATGTGGAAAATGTAATGGGCGCCAGCATTTTTTTGATCTCTCCCCCATATAAACATTCTTGAAATAATAAGCCTTTATATTGCAACAAGTTTTGATGTCTAGTATTATTTTTTGATGAAAACTGGTCTTGGAAAGTGGTTTGACACGTAAATGTACGTGAATATAATTGTATTATGTATGGCCACATTTATAAGAATTCCTCTTACATATGAAGATTTTTTAAAAAATCGTACTTATATCTGTGGTAAACAAAGTGCTGTAAAAGATTTTATATTCGTTTCTTAGCGATTATTTTTATTATAAAAGAAAGGGTAATAACTCGTTTATTACTTAAAATTCTCTTTGCCCACGACGCAATACACAACATGGCTACCAAATCATTTTGTTCTTCTAGTCCATTTTCACCGCTGAGCATAGTTACTGTTGCCATCATAGAGAAAATGAAAAGTAGCCTTAAGACGAGATGCAATGAGTCTTGTTTACTCTATGCTCCTGAAAAAGTGCCAAATATCTGCCTACTATTCTTCAGAGAAACACATCAATACCTTTTAAAAGCTTACAGTAAGACTTTATTGCGTTTGTTAAATCCAGGTTCGAATGTAAATGTTTAAACTAACAAATATGAAAATTGTATTCGGCTGTGGCCTAATATTCTCCTAAAGAGAAAATATATATAAATTTTTATTGCTACAGTTTATGAGTCAAGAGCAAAAAAACATCATTTTTTTTGTTTGCTTTCAAATCAGCCTTTTTTTACTTTACGTTGTATTGGGGGCGTGTCTTTTGACCGATTTGGCCCATTTACCATACCAACTAGTGTGCAAAAATTGTTATTGTTGCTGCCAAATTTGAAGGCGATATCTGCATTTCTGCAAGAAAGTTTAAGTTCAAACAGGCGGACAGACGGACGGACGCACATGATTAGATCGATTCAGAATTTGACGAATACATTATACATCGTAAAGTCTTTAAAGGTCCCTTATGAGTGTTGATAAAATGAATATATCGCTACCCTCCGGTCGGCGGAATAAAAATCTCCCCTTTCAAGGAATTATTAAACACATCGTATACATCTATTTAATTGTTCATTTATCTTTAAAATAATATTTTTAATAATCTTAAATATCTCCTAAAACATCTTTCAAACAGCATAACTAACTTGTTATGGATTTTTATGTAAATGCGAAGGATTCGAAATGACTGCATAATATTTTTAGAAACACTCCTTCGATTCAATTTATTAATACATATGAAAACGCATATTTGTTATTTTATTTATAGCATACAGTTTATTTATTTACTTTTTCATTTTCAATTAATGATTGCTTTGCAGATAATTATTAAAGAGAAAAATCTTAAAAATTAATAAAAATTCGTAAGGTTTAAATTTAATGTTAACTGTTCCAATAATTCAGTTTTAAAAATGTTTTTTTTTTCTATTTGAAATTAGAAATGAACAAACTGCTGCCATAACAACTACGAAACACGTTAATATATAAAGGTAGGCGGGGCTAAAAAGAAATTTCCATCAACACATAGCTACAGCAATAACTTTTTTATGAAGACTCAGAGCATCATATATTATCTCTCTCTTTCTCTCTATCTCACTCTCTCCTTAGATCGAACATTGCTTGCTTTCGGAGTGTGAATAAATAGAGAGCGAGATAGAATGGCTGATTGCACAAACTATATATAAATAAACAAATATAAATATGTATAAATATATATAAGAATTATATTTGAGAGAGTTAGTCGCTCATAGATAAAGTATGAGTGAGCGAGCAACGTGTGTTTTTCCTCGCGATTGTATTGCTTCCCTATAGCTTCGGTGGTTTGAGTTACTTCAGTATATAAGTTATGCAGTTGTGTTCTGAGCATTTCGAAAATGGTGTACTCGGGCATCTAGAGATATGTAAATTTTATTCTCAGCAAATGCAAAATCCACTCAAGGGTCTTCATAAGAAAAGTGCCAGAAAGTAAATTTTACTCTGAGAAATAGAATTTTTATGAGAATTTTATTCTCAGCAAATAAAAAGTTGAATAAATGATGCCAAGCAAAGAAATAAGAATTAAAATATCCTCTCAGCTGTTTTTAGTACAGTAACAAACAAGGTAACGCGCACACTCATAATGAAAAAATGAAAATAAGTTTTTCATTTTTAATTTAAAATTAATGAAAGTATCAAGTGTATAAAGGAGCTCGGGAAATTGATTTTATGTTATTTAATAAAAAAATAATATAATTTATAATTTACAAATTATTAAAAAAAAATTTATCTTTTAAATTCACTTGATATTTTTTAATTAGATGAAAATTAAATGAAAAAAATTACTGTAAATATTAATATAATAATTTACCGTCGGCATATTGTTAACTAATATTTAAGTTTAAATTAAATCGTGTAAGTTGCGTAATTCATCTGCTTTGTTTTAAGTGCTTAACCACGGAAAAGACAAAGAGTTATACCTGAACATTTGTAGATATTTATTTGTTTGTTGTTTTTTTTTTCTTTTTTTTTTTTTTAAATTCAATTTATAGTGTTGTTGTGTTCAGTTAGACTTGCAGTTCTGTTTGATTTATATTGCGAAAATAAAATATGGTGACTGTTATGCCCTACAGTTATTCTACTCCCCGCTGTGGATTAATTGATAAAATGATTGAACCAAAGGTATTACAATAATTAAATAATAATTAAATGTATATGTAAATATATTGAATGTGCTTAACTTCATAAACATACAAAATAAAAAAAAAAAAATCATAAAAAAAAGAAAACTGAATCGATTTTATCAACACATAAGATTGTAGCTGTAATAAAAATAATTTACACGAACTGTAATAAAGTGTTATCTGACGTTTTTGTTTTTCTCTTGAACGCATGTTCTGTGTCGGGGTATTACCAAAAGTTTGTACAGCATGCATGTTATCCACAAAGCCAAATTCAAGCAAGTTATAATCCGAGAATGGGATTTACTTTATTTTTGGTGCCATCTTCAGCATAAAAATAATACCCGTGGTTGGATCTTCCTTTAAATTAATGCGTAACTGAGGGACATGAAGTTCTGCATTAACTAAAGTACAACCAATCCTTGATTTGTTTGTTGCTGATATTCTCACCATTCATATCATCTCAAAGCCTAGCAGAGAACGCACTGGTGTTAGTGGATTTAATATATTACAACCGCAAGCGCAATCACAAAAACTACACCTTTTAAAAATAGTTAACTGCAATAAATAATTGAAAAGTTAAAGTTGAACTCTTTCTAACAGGAATAATAAGAAGTGGGTTCCATGAAAATTTCTTCTTCTAGACGAAGTTTCTTATACCAAATCGGTTATTAACACTTATTAGGAGTATATTTTTATTTTGGAATCTCCGTTTTTCAAACGTTTTCAAACGTTTCGATCACGTTTATATATTATTTCCAAAAATACGGAGGTAAGCAGCACTCAGAAATACGCCCTTTAATAATACCAATTAGAATCATTTTCTAATCGCTTTATGGCTGTCTGTCTATCCGATGTTTGTCCATGTTATCTTGTGATCAACCTGCAGGTTGAAATTTTCAAAATATTTTGTCGTCGTCGGAGTTTAGTACACTTATCTGTTTTTGATTTAGGATGCGTACCGCAAGACGACGTCGTACTTTGAAAAAAAGCCATTACGAAGTGAAGTAAAATACTTAATGGTCACTCTTGCCGTTTTACTAATAATAATGCAAGTCATAGCATATAGTTTGACGCTACTTTAGATTAAGAATAAAGCAAATAAACCTTACATTACATATTCATTCTTAGACCACCGAAGTGATAGAATATTCTCCTTGGCGGTAAAGACTAAGCTTTGCTTAAAACAAATGTTCTGAATAAGTGACAAAAGCCTGATTATGCCCTTATGAGCGCAGTTTTCTGACATCCTTCCTTTACTATGTTTAACTATTTCGATAGTAGTAATTAGCGCAATTGACTCGGATTTCTTATAAGAATTTTTCATAGATAGTTACCATGTTCGCTCTTGAAATCGATTCAACAAGTTTTAAAATTAAAAAAAATATCATTGAAACTGTTTCACTTAAAGAAATGTCCAGCATTAACAACTACATTTTCTTACCTTTTAGAAGAGTGTAATAATCGTAGTAAGGGGCTCTGCTATCAATTGCCTCATATACATACTCAAAATCGTTTCATGTTCCTTCAATGCTGCTTTTGCAAGCAAAAGTGCGTTCCACGACGAACACGAACTTAATATGGACGACCCCCTGGGCTTAAGAACTCATAATATACACGTTGTTAGAGCGCCTGCGTTGTACTCTTTACGAGAATTGTCGACTTTCTTGTCAGAGATTGTGGATCGAGCAATGATTTTTGCATGTCATTAATCATACTTCGATCACTTTTTACACATCCATCCCAATCCAAGCAACTTATCAATGAATTAACTTTTCCAAAAATCATCTTTTATTGATGTAAGACAGCATTAAACCAACCACAATGTTTTGGTAGAGAAGAAGTTAACATCTTTCCAGAGGAAAATCTGAGCAAATCTTTTTTTTTTATGATAAACACAAGGACATGTGGAGAGTGCAGGTCTCAAGAAAAAGCGTTACACTTTCTAAAGCGATAAGCTTTATACCCATGTGTGCAGTGAAAATGAAGTAAAATTCAAAAGAAGATTTTTTTGATTACTCTTAAGATAATGTTTGGGTTATGGTTTGAGCATTTGATTCTATTCGCCTCCTTTCAACCAAATTTAATATAAATAAATATGTGCCAACCATGTAGGAGATCGTAGTAGAAAATATGAGCAGCAGTTATCGAAACTCTTGACTTATTAATGCAAAGAGTTATTCGCAAGTCATCTGTTGTCTTTCTGTCCGATTTAAACACTGACTAGCTGATCAGACGCTGGGGAATCTAGAAAATCGAAATATTTTGAACAGAATTTTACCCCATATGTTCAACCTGTTCGTATGGGAAAACAACTGTCATCGACATCTGCCGAAATTTTGCACTGAATCATGCATAGCCGTCATACATCACCATATGACTAATAGAGGTGTTAAAAAACATCTGTTTTGCTATCCGAAAAACCTATTAATAGCTTCCAGTTAATAGTACCATAACAAAACAAGTAAAAACCTTATAGTGGGGCAAAGCCGATCTTTAAATACTGTAAGCTACTATTTCTAATATCAGTCTTCAGTAGTGAAATACTAGAAATTATATCTGGTTTCCAAACAAGAGTGGTATGGTAGGCTATGGTAGCTTTTATAAAGAAGAGGATCTTAAACGTGGTCCAAATGTAATAAAATTAATTTTTGTGCCAGAGACCTGATTATTATGCACCTGTTTCTTTCTGAAAGTATTGAAAATTCTAGTGTTTATCGTACTTTTATAAGTGTCTTTGTATGGGATAGGGTAGTAGACGTGGATATAAATAAGTTAAACTACTATCATGGACCATGGATTATATTCATAAAATAATATATTAAAAAAGAGACTATTTCGTCATGGCAATGCTTAATTTTCGTTAGCCTTCTTACAAGACTTGGGGCAAAAAGTATGGACGTGTGTGATCCAAATTTTATGCAGTTGATTTTTATGTCAAATTAAAATCATGAACCATTGCTCATTGTGAAATATTAAAAACTAGACCGTTTTCCACTCAATAAGCTTCTTTTTCGTAGGAACGTTTATATAAAAGTAGGCTCAAAATATTAGTCCATCTAAACCAAAACTTTTCACATCAATTTAATATGTCTAAGTACTACTACTTACTGATTTTTGGCAAGAAATCTTGAAAATTGCAAATTGTTTTCATATGACGATCTTTGCAAAATAAAGCAGTGTATAGAGAATTGTCGTAAGAATGGTCCGATCCAATCCATATTAAATAGGGTTCGTCTTTGGTTCAAACCAAGGCTTGGTGTATCCCCTCTCAAACCTTCTTATTAGTTTGTACGTCAAGTCCAAAAATACCTGGACAGACGGACAGGCATAGTAAACTAGATCCAGAAAGTGATTTTAAACTGATCGATCTAATAAAATGGGTGGGTGTTGCATACATCCACGCAAACTTAATATACGTCGGAAACTTAATGCATCGTAAATAGACATGAGACAAATTTGCGAACGCTCTGCAATAAAGTTTTATTGAAATTTGTTAAATATTTAATTATATTTTACGTAAAAAAAATTGCTCAAGTTTTTAAAGGAAATATTAAAAGAAGAATGATTTTGCGTAAGATTTTTGTTCTCAATAAATTGTTAGAAGATTCCACTCGAATGCCGAATGTTAAGCGCATGATATACTGATGCGCATGAGCAATGACATTTTTTTGTGACGACCTGTGGTCAGTTTTCAACAATATTTTTAATGTTTTTTTGTTTTTAAAGGAATATTAATCATTTTTCTTCTTATTTTTTTTTGTTCCAAATGACAGAGATTCCATTGAGTTGATAACAAACTTTATAGAAGGGCAGATTCTTTTTAACTTTATTATCAATAAAAATCTTTAGCATATTTTTGGCACTTCATAAGTCAAATAAATGCAGTGCAACACAATGCATATAAAGGCGATTATAAATCAACGACTTTTTTTTTTTTAGCCAAATGATAATTTATGACAAAAACTTAAAGCACAGTGTGTGAGAATCAAAATAAAAAAAAAATAAAAAAAACGCATTAATGAAATTAATTGAATTTTATTGAATCGTCGTTGAATTCATGATCTCAAGCAGAGTTCATTAAAAATTAATAAAAATAATTAATATATATATAAATTATATTAAGTATAGGTGAACTTAATTTTGTTTGCATTATAAACAAATAATTTAACACAAGATTTTTATCCGTAAACAGATAAAAAGAGAAGTAAAGAAAAAAAAGGAAAAAAAAAACGATAACAAAAACAAAAACAAAAACTAATTCTTAAATCAGAAAATAAAAAATAAAAAGATTACCATCTTTTCTTCTCTGCTTATGAAATTCTTGTTTACAATCCTTTGAGAAGTTTTAACAGGTATTCATAAAAGACAACGATACGCATACTTATGCATATTACCTACAAGCATACTTACATTTTGTTGTTTTGTATAGATATACTTATGTGAAGATTGTTGTCGATCGTTTGTTTCAAGTCTTGTGCCATAAATTAGTTGACAGTTTTCAGCTAAAACAACGTCACACAATCAGAATCGAAGAAAGAAAAAAACAAAAAAAAACAAAAAAACAGAAACAGAAGAACACAACACATAACAAGAGACAGTCACACATGTGCATATTGTATCCGAACATGTATGTATGACTGGCAGAGTTTTTAAATATGAAAATGAAATGTGAAATGTGTGCACGCACTTAACCAATCACGCACACATAAGTATACATTATATGAAAAAATATTTAAGATTTCACTGATATTTTATCAAATTTAATTACTGTTAAGCTGTTAAGAAAGTGTCAAAAAGCAAAGAGAGAGAACAACTATAACAGGAGGGACACAATTTGTGAGGTCTTAGAATACTTTAAATTATTTCACGTAACGTAATTACTAGTTTTAGGTACTATTATAACTCATATTGAAGGAGTACATTATGCTAGATTTGCTAGCAGTTATCGATTCTAAATGGGCTACGGGTAATTAGGCCCTATAATAATAATTATCAAGTGGAACAACGGCTGGGTACGGTTGGCGTGAACTAACTTCCTTTATTTATTCATCCTCGAAAAATAAGTGAATATGAACTTTTTCATACGTTTGTTTATAATAATCGCTCAATAAGTTCATAGGATGGGATTTAAATGCCGTCCTGGTTGACGAATCCATATGATTTTCACCTAGTCCCAACCATTAAAGGATACGTGTCATCAAGTTTAGATATTTTCATCGTTTCACAAAAACAAAAGTAGCGTAACGTAATACTACCAAATTATTGAGTGAAGTATTACACACGTAAATTTGACGGCACGCGTACACAAAACAAATAAAGCCTTATATTATCATCACACAACAAAAGAATTATATTCTCGCTATTAACTTTCACACAGTGTTTATATGTGTAAAGTTGCTAAAAGCATGCAATGTACAAAACGTGTTATAAGAAAATTTTGAAGAAAAATAATGTTAGTCTTGATTTTTGAAATATTTTGAAAGACAGCTACGAACCTATCCGAAAAATCTAAGTACATTGCCTTTTCCCAGTTAAATGTCTCCAGAAGTTCCCATACACGTAATTTTCCCAAATTCATCAAAAATTTTACAGAAATAAGCTGAACGTTTTCCTTTTTCAGAACATAAAGCGTCATTTCCTCGTGGTGTTCATCCTGCAAGGCCGCTCAACTGTTAGGTTAGTAGATTCATTCTTGGATTTTATAGCATCTGAGTCTTAGTCTTGCCTTACTACTACATTGGATATCACGCTGTGAAAATTTAAAACGCTGAGATTATCAATAAGATTAGGATTTGAAGATTGGGTCAGGTCGCCCTAAAAGACAAGGTTATTATTGCTAAATTAGTGCATTCGAACTCGATGAATTATAATTCTAATTATAACATGTAGTAGTGTCTTATTGGAATCAGAAGTTACGAGAAAAACTCATTAAAAGGGGTCTCAGCACATTATGTAGGGTGATTATATGCTTCCGTTTTCACAACATGTTGCTCCCTCTACGCATAAAAGCAATTACAGACATATTCCACAGACACCCCATCAAGATACCGTAAGGTTGACGGACCTACCACGGTTTTGGAAAAAAGAAAAAACTTAAATGTAAACGCGTCTGAAAATATTCTCCTACTCATATAAAGGTCGATAAAAGATAATTTAAAAATTAAAATGCTTAATGCTAATCTAAACAGATCGCAGCCTATCTGACCCACCTTTTGTCGATTGGGCCCGATTAAACTGATTCGCATTTTTTCGCAGTCTTCTTCTTGACATTTTTGAATTAATACTTCAAGAAACTTCTACTGCTAAGTCTTCAGCAAGCTCAGAGGTAGTTTTCATAATTCTCTACTCGACCTGACCTCAGCACCTAACCGTTTGCTGCACTTTGTTCTCATCTTGTTTACATTAAAATCGATCTCCGTAAACTTTTTAATAACCGAGGGTTCACTTCAGTGCTACTTGAGACTTGTCTCCTTCCATATTGTACTTGTCTTTCGATAGAAAATTCACATTTTTTTTTGATCTGGTTGTGGCTGTTGAAATGATAAAATTGTTTTCTTTTGTCATATTTAATCATATTTAATGTTTGTTAGTGAGACATTTTATAGCCTTTAAAAAACCTATTAAGTATTATTTCAATAAATTTTAAATATCACAGCGTAAGCTCTTATAAAAAGCTTCTTCTTCTTAAGCTTTTGCAGTTATTTTCGTAGACCTTTTAGAAGAAAGTATATCGAAGAATATACAATAACGTATGCGGTAATTTTTTGAAAGGAAAAAAATTCTTTCTGCCAGCAGTTGAGCGTGGCTAGTGCTTAATAGAACAGACATAAAAAAAAATTGCGATTTGAATTTTTGGCAAAATTGTAAGCTTAAAAGTATCCTTTACAATAAAATTCACACCATGTATTAATTTCTAAAATGAGCAAAGAAAGAAAAACCTTTCGTCAATCACTCTCACCTATCCTATCAAACCTATCTCCAATCCTGGCAAGAACTGGGCAAAACTTCAATTAAGTGTAATGCTCCCTGGACTTCTTCAAAATTGCAAAACAAATTTTTAAACATTTAAATGTTAACGTAGTCTTCTGTTATGTTTCTCCCATCTGTAGTGGCAGGACTCTTCACCATATTTTCGTTTAATTTCCATTCTCTTGACCACCAGCTTAGAAGTAAATTTCCTGTACGGTTCTTGTAAGAAATTTTATAGTTGAGAGGGAGAAAAGGAACTCAGAGGGGGTTTGCTTCTGTAAAAAGACTGGTTCACACTGTTAAATGAAAAAGTTTTCCTTTGTCGCTCAAGCAAGTTTTTTTTTGCAAAATTTTGCATTTATTTCACCCGAAAGATTTAGGTAATATTCTGCATCAATCAATCGGATCCATTGAAAAAATGCCATCACTGTTTTTAACGAACGTTATCTACTTATTACTATCCACTGTTTTGCCAGGCCAGGCAAAACAGCCAAAAAGCCAGGTTAATTCCCTTCTGCCCTTGGGCAGGGCCAGCTTTATTCCCATGAAAACGAATGTTAATCAAATTGCATTCAGAGGGATCTTTGATCTGAATTACATGACTACAAATCCATTTTGTTAAAATGCTTTTCATTAGTTATTGTTTCCCGCACTGATTCAATTAAAACGTTTGAGAGTTCAATTTAATCGTCAATTTTTCGAAATAAAATCACGAAAGCAACTAAAAGCATTTTTTGATTGATTGCAATTATGGGTCCTTCTGATCGATAACGCGTTTATACGATCACTTTTAAATAAAGTAAATATTTTTTTTTTCCATTTACTACCGATTTTACGACATCATTAACAATTTTCTCCCCATCAACGAATGATTAGTGAAAGATGATGAGCTGAATAATGTTGTTATATGAGAGCATTTGGCTTGGTGTGAATAATGTCGAGTGGAATTTTTTCCACTTTATAGTGCATTTATATTGAGAGTGATTTCACGGATTTTGTGCATTTGCGTAATTTCCTCTAAAAACTAACAAAAAATTTCGATTTCTTCTTGTAAAAAATTTTAAACAAAACTCACAAAAGATCTCGACTTCAACCTCAATCCTTGAGGTTAAGGACATGTTTTTAAGATAATCGTAATCTTTTATATGCTATCGAATTAATTTATTTATTTATTTTTTTTTTTGTAAAGCAATTTGAATTGAATAAATAAAATCAAATTCGAAGTTCAACACATGAGTAGCAGAGTAGATAAGAACCATGATTACAAAGTCATTGTTCGCATCTCCAAATCTCAACGCGGTAGAGTTTATTTTCGCCGCAGCTATTGTGAATGATTAGTCGGCAAATGCACTTTGCACTGACCGTTTGGGCACAGATCGTTTAGGCTGTCCATAGATCTGTCCCTCTATCTCGTTGTCTTTCCTGGCTGCTCTCTGACCGTCACCATGTTAAAAGAGCAGGGAACATCCGTTGGGTCATTGGTCGAAAAAAAGAAAAAAGAAAAAGATATGAAAGATACGTTTCAATTATAAACGACTGACCAAGGGAAAGGAATTCCTCAGACCAAAAGAGCAAACATGTGTTTCTATGAGACATCAACTTACAATTTATAACTGCAGCTGCATAAAAATTGCCAAAATACCAAAGAGCGCCCTTGACATCAAACACCAGCTTGTAATTTATCTTTTGTTCTTATGGTACTGTACGGTTTCAGACCAATAACTTCCAATTATTACATTGGTACGTCTCCTCGCAAAATACCGCCTTTCCGCGCTTCCTTACTATTTATTATTTTAAGGAATTGGTTTTAAACAAGACTCACTTTATTAAATATAGTATTTGGGACCTTCATCGCTACCACTGTGCGGAAATAAAAATGTCGTTTAAGCCAATCTATAAAGAACTCTAACAAGCCCACAAGAGTACGACGCCTGTGCAGTAGCAAATTTAGTATTACATACTCCAACATGTTATATGCTTTGGTCGAATTATCTCTACGACTCCAATACTTTCTTTAAACATAAGTTTTAAGGAAATTTTCGTGAAATCGTGTTTCCTGAATTAATTATAAAATTTTCCCATCAACAAATTTTTGTTGATTTCGTGTAATTTTTCTTTTACGTTGGTGTTTATTATACCAAAAAAAAAAAAAAAAAAAAAAAAATTTTTTTTAAAATTTTTTAAAAAAAAAAAAAAAAAAAAAAAAAAAAATTGTATATATATATGGTTTTTAAATATTATTTTTGA